>JYFJ02005821.1:0-22789 GCA_000934665.2 Catajapyx aquilonaris
TACCCAAAAATGTGACCTTCGAATGGAATATTAACTTTTAACTGTCAATGGTGGAGCAGTAACGTAACAACTCCACCTTCAAATTACAAATACAGTTTCTTGATTCATTAGAATAATTATAAATATACTTGGACCTCTGATTCGTATCACAGGACTACAAAATGTCACCTTCGAATCGCACATGATTAGAACCACACATGATTACAATCGCGGTTTATTAGACTTGAAAATTGAGTCGTACAGCTAAAATTGGGTAACTTGACCAAATTCCAGCGAACTGAAAGCGTATTGTTCCTCGTGCACGTGAACCAAGTCCGGCCAAGTCATCTCACTTAGCTTATAGCCTCGAAGAAAGGCTTGGCGTCCACCACGATCTCACGACTTTGTACGGCGGAGTGGACAAGGCATGGCTCCCAGGCACTATCTCACAGGTTTTTTCGGCAGACGACTTGGCGCGTTTTTTACGAGTGCGTTTTTGGTGAGATTGTCTATACGAGACGAGTCGGTTCCCTTTCATTTCAGTCAGAAAAATTCCAAATCTTAAATCCTAGTTTACATCTTTTAAACAAATCTCTATCAAATGGTTGAGCGAAATTCAGAAATATACTGTACCTGCAATTATTATTATTTTTTTTTCAATGCCCCTGAGGGCTGTACTAAAGCCTTTAGGGGGAGACGAAACCGACAGGCATGGTAATAGTCATACAAAACGAAAAAAAGAGATATCTCAGTACATCATCGATAAGTGTATACGCTTATACCCACATTGATTGGGAAGTTCTGTAAATTGTAAAAGTTTAGGCCAGAGAGGTCATTTATCATCATCAAAAGATTACAGTTAGGGGCTGGTGGGAAAGTATACAAAAATTTCGTACGCGGTGTCAGAAAAAAAGGACACTCATAAAGAATGTCGTGCAGTCCTGGTCCTGGGTGAGCGTTATGTAATTTGCTCCCGCTCTGAGATAAATAGAATCATATTTTATATTAATAATTAGCCTAATTGTAGAGAGAGGCAAATGTGCTGTTAGATAGCTTGTATTGTTTTATCCGGTGCAATACATGGCCTTACTGCTGCCGTCAGATATGAGAAGACACTAACTCAATGGCCACTACCCCTTGCGGCGAGAAAAAAAAGCAGTGGTACCAAAAGCACCCAACAGGTGGAGTTGGGATGCCGTTCCTTTTTCCCCCTTCCCCCAACGCCACCTCTTGGATGCTTTCGGTAACACTTGCTTTCTTTTCTCGCCGCAAGGAAAGTGTATATTGAGTTACGGTCCTCTCACATCTGACGGCAGATAGTCCTTATATCTGGCTATTATGGCCGACATTTCCGATGTTGCCAAAGCTCTGGAACGAACATTATAGTCCCCTGAGGAGTAACTGTGGCAACGTTGTTGTCAGAACAATAGATTTGCGCGAGTGTGGATGCGCACTCGGTTGCGCTCGGATAAAAAAATTTATCTGCTGTAAACCATTTCCTCTAATATTGCTGTAAACCTAACTTTTTAAATTGTCTGTTAAATATTTCTAATTATCAGTTTACTACTTCGATTTATCCACACTAACTGTAAGTCGAAAATGTATTTAACATGTTCTCATGTAAACGGAATGTTTTCCACCTATATGGGCAATTTATTTCCATTATTTAAATGCCGTGACCCCATGGCGACCTGTATGATCACGTAAACATGTTGATCTTGCCAAGTATGCAAATTCAAGAAATTCTATCTGCTGTTTTCTACATTTCTGCCAAGGTTGTAAAAGAACAAGTGATTGACTGGTGTTGTATTTCTGCACAAACATCACAGTTTCATACTCTCTATTTGAATAATGAATAGATTGACTGTATTACGCACGTGCTGTTTGTACAGTTGAATTGCAAAAGTGTATCGTACTTCCAGCACTTATCAGAATGCATGTTTTTCTCGCTCAGATGTGTTGCTTTATATTAACCTGCGCCACTTGACTGTGTTGCGAACATAATGGCGAAATTCGCGAATAAAATTTACATACCTGTAAGCAAGAGTTTGCGCAGAAAGGGAGAAGTTAACGGGGATAAAAGCAGGGTACTTTTCCGTATGCAGCTCACTTCAATCCAAGCCATCACCAACAGCTACCAGCTTCAGACAGTAAGTACTGTCCCCCTATTTTGTTAGTTCAGAAAATAATTCGTAATTTTTTTTTGATAGGCAATTTCATCACCATAATAGTCCTCGACTCGTTACTCTGAGGGCAGTATGATGTCAACTCGTAGCATCCTTATGACACTGATTGTGTTGGCTCTTGTGTCTCATATGACCCGAGTGACCCTTGGCCAGAATAGCTCAGGAGCAGTGGCCGCAGGCAAAAACACAGGTCCTCTGCAGCTCGAAAATTTGGCTCTCAACATAGCTGGCAAAGGTGGATCCAACGCATCTGGAGATAGTCTGAAGAGCTTGGCGGTCAATCTTCTGGGTCAAGACGGGTCAGGAGCTTCGGCCAGTGGTGGTCAACTGACCAACGTGGCAGTCGACGCACTCTCAGGCGGTAATGAAGGACTTCTGGGCGAACTTCTTGCACTTCTTCAGAGCATCTTGGGAGGAGGCAAGACCACAAGTTATATGACGACTACGCGCAAGCACAGTCAGACCACAACAACATGCGAGGCAAAGACCACGACTCGTAAACCACGAACCACGACTCGTAAGGCAAGAACCACAACCCGAAAGCCACGAACCACAACCAGAAAGCGAAGGACCACAACACGTAAGCCAAAAACTACGACTTGCGATGAGTGAAGTTTTTTTGTAACTCAAAAGCCATTGTTGGCCAATATGTATGCCTACCAGAAATAAAGGGACATAAAATGTAACAAAATGGTTTTCTCTATAAGCTATAAACAGGTTTTGCCCTAAACTGTCATGGCGGCTACAGGTCCGCTCTTTAAGTTTTTAAAAAAAGATAGAACAAGGTATTGAATGAGCAGGTTTAATTAGCCATATGAGGCATGATGGAACCTTGGGATGACCAGGGGGAGGAAGAGGGCTATTCCTGAGGGAATGGACCGGGAGTCTGCTCCGTTGCATTGGTCACCTTCGCAGAGACAGCTGATGCCTGGCTCTGATTTCCTGCAGTTCAGATACTCTGCTGCGAACGCACTAGACCCAATAAGGCAGCCGTACATCAGCCCAATTTCACCTTCAACTGGAAAGGTCGAGATATCAACATATTTCGGTTTAACTCTACCACTACATAAGGGACGCAAACATTCGATTTCCGCGTCTCTCTGTTTGGGGCGTTGCCAAGGCTGGCGGCCATTTTGAAGTGGGGGCAACGCCAACGAGGTATCAATAGAGTACATGCAAAAAATAGGGTCCGCCATCTTTGATTCGCGCGTGTTCTTGCCGTGTAGTTGCCATGGCCGCCAAAACCATATTTGCCTGTACCCTATTTACACCTCGTTGGCATTGACCCCACTTCAAAATGGCCGCCAGCCTTGGCAACGCAACGGCCCCAAACAGAGAGACGCGGAAATCAATGGCGCTGACCGAAGTTTGCGCCTCTTATGTAGTACCGGTATATGCTCCCTGACCATACGTGCAAGACGGACAGTACTATAACACGCAAAAAGATTGTCGCACTGTATCAGTGTGGTGTCCGTGACTTGTTGTTTATCCTGGGCGTTGGTGGGTACGGTCACCCCCAAACCTTACACCAACCTTCGACTTCTATCTTTAAGCAGTACTGTGAGCAAGGGCTGCCTCCACAATCCGCGTCGGTTCTTACTTCCGGACACTTTTCCACAGGCCCTGTACCTCCTTCGCACTTTACACTGCCAGTGATAGTGTCGCAGTTGTACATGTAGCACCTTAGACCCACGGCTGCCAAAATAATGGCCGGGTCAGTCGTGCACCATAGCATGAGAGTTGCCTATAATGTATACCTGCCTGGAAGATGGTCATCAGGAGGAAACTGGTCATCAACTTGAAAGTTGGAAGGGTGATACCCATCATCGAATCGAAAACAATGTCAGTATACTCATTGTTGTTCCTTTCGTCATGGCACCGGAATGGGAAAGGTATGATTCCAACAACCGAAAGCATTATTTCCGCAACAAAGGCATGAGGTGGATATCATCGAATGTCATGGCAACTGCCCCAACAATGCTCTTCCCTTTGGTGTTGATACTTTCAGTCTGAAATTCTTCCAAGTTCGATAGAGTCAGCCCGAATATTTCTGGTTGTTTCAAGACGTTGCTTCCAGTGATGGGCCAGCAGGTTCCTAAGGTCGTGGTCTTCCTTCTGCTGGCGTCCCCAGGTAAGTCGACCGGATGTCCCACAAGTGCGATTTATTGACCGATGCTTCTTTTGGCAGCCTTTGGTCGTTCATGCTACTATTACAACTGCACTGAGAAAGGGGATTCCAGGTGCAACGTGGGTGAAGAAAACAAGATCGAGTGTCCAAACATCACGGGTAATGATACGTGCGGAAGCAAACCAAATGAAAAGGGCGATAATTGCGCATACTACTGCTACAAGATGTTGCTGAAAGGTGAGTCGCACATCTATCTAGCTATCTATCTATCTTTTCTATAAAATAATAAAGCCGTTTGTGATCTGTCTGTCTGTCTGCCTGCCTGGAACGCCATCCCTCATTTGCCTGCCATCTGTGGTCCACTCTCTCCAACCCAATTATTATATTTTTTCCAGTGACTGGTTACGTCCAGATCGATCTGGATCCCCGTTACCTGAACAGATCCGCCAAAGACACAGACTACGAAGATGAGAAGGGAAAGCAGACGAGTAAGGAGAAGGTAATTAAGCGGTGATCTCATTAATGAATCTGCTTAACAACACAGGAATGAAGGCGCATCTGCACTGTTTCCCTTATTATAGACGGAGGATGACCTCACCCGTCACATCCATGGGTGCGCGAAGGGCCTGAAGGCGAACGAGGCTCAGTTTCTGAAGTGCAGGACTTCAGGGGACCAATCCGGAATGGTACTGGCGAAAACCTGCATGTGCAACACGGACAATTGCAACCCTGCAAAGGCCCAGACCACGCCATCTGCACGAACCCTCTCCTTGGCTTTGCTTCTCTCGTTCTTGTTGTTGCACACCCTGTTCCCCAGGGATTAAAAAGTTTATTCGTTGCTTTTCACCTGCTGTCACATACTGTAGGCCTACAGTTGAATAGGAAATGAGGCTTCATCCTGACAGTGCAGGGCTACCCTCACGTCTCTGTTGCGCTATGCGTCACCTACATGCCAGGATAAAAGTCGGTTCAAATCAAAGGAAAGGACCGGACCATATTTTAATTCCGCAGATATTCTGGATAAGCAATTGAGATGACCACAGGTAGGAGGAGGGCTGCTGTTGTGTCTGCTTCGTTGCATACGTGTCCAAGGCAAATGCAGATCTTGTATGTTTTGTATTCGCCACAATCCAGATGGTCCTGCGCGTATGATGGGGTTGCCTCCATGCAGGTATAGTACTTGACACCTTGGGAGAAAGAACTGTTTGTGTTTGTGCGATTGCACTGTTGGCTATGCTTACTCTCCTGATGGTTGATGAGCTTGGCGCAGTACCATTTGCACACTGGAGGTTCTACTTCGCATTTGGGATCGGTAGGCTCCACTTGTATTCTTGGTACCTGTGCCGCAATGCACCATTTGCCCATCGGAGCCGTTGCAGGCATCATCCTTAGCGCACTTATGTTCATAGCACTTCTTACTCACGACTTAAAAAACCAGCTTTCAGTCAGGGAGCATATACTACAAGAGGCGCAAACTTATGTCGGCGCCTTTGATGTTCGCGTCTCTCTGTTTGAGGCCGTTGCCAAGGCTGGCGGCCATTTTGAAGTGTGGGGAACGCCAACGAGGTATAAATAGGGTACAGGCAAAAATAGGGTCCGCCATCTTTCATGGTTTTGGCGGCCATGGCAACTACACGGCAAGAACACGCGCGAATCAAAGATGGCGTACCCTATTTTTGCCTGTACCCTATTTATACCTCGTTGGCGTTCCCCACACTTCAAAATGGCCGCCAGTCTTGGCGACCCCCCAAACAGAGAGACGCGGAAATCGAATGTTTGCGCCTCTTATTCCTGGTTCAGTCCTAATAAAAGCAGTGTGTGTATATGACTCACCTAGCGACAAGAACTGCATGGCAAGGATGATTCCAACCAGTGACACCATCTGACAGGACTTATCAACTTTTTATGAGGCAATTAATACACCAGCCCAACATAACGCGGCTTTAGAAGATGGCCTGGCATTGTCGCAAAATTACAACCAAAATTCTGGATGGTTTCTATTGCCAAAGACCTTCCTAATAATTGTTATGGCCGATTTGTCGCGTTGGCATGGATGCGTTGTTGTCCGAGGCATTGTTGGCCGTGATGGAACCCGGGTTCGTCTGAGAGGACGTGCAGAAACTAAGCCATGCACAGGTCCACGGTTCTGATCCAAGCCACCATTCTGGCTGTCGGTAAGTATCATAGCTGTATAGCCATCACCAAGGCCATCACCTTTCTAGAGTGCTGACGCACATCACCCCTTTTCTATACACTGTGGTTTAATCCGTCAGCTTTTGGTGGTTGCGTGGCCCTGATGTGCTACGAGTGCAACTCAGACTCGATTGACAAACCCTGTCGCCAGAAACGGGAGGTCAACTGCTCGGCCTTGCAGCCCCAGAATGGGACCACCTGGTGGTGCTACACGCATAAGATCTACAGTGAGTGTCCAGCGTTATTAATTGGGAAACAGTTTAGCAGTGGCGTAGGCAGGAAATTTTTTCGGGGGGGGNTAATATTGTAACCTATTGTAAGACTTTTTTGACGTATCATAACAGTATTCGAGTCGGAGAGGGGAGGGGGAGGATTTCATAAACCGCGAAAATATCTATAAGACAGAATGATATACATTACATAATGTAATACATTTATTGATTTTTCTTAACATTTCGGGGGGGGGGGCCGGGCCCCCCCCCCCTGCCTACGCCACTGAGTTAAGTCATAATTATCTGCCTCTTGCAGTCAACCATTACGTGAGGAAGTTACCAGTTAGTTACAAGGGATTCGGTGGTGACAGAGGCAGGAAAATTGCCGACAGCAAAGCGGGGCCTCCTTCAAGCCCATCTGCCGAAGACAAGGTGAGCTACAACCTACTGTAGTAAGTCATTATCAATCGCAGACTCATGATTGGTCGATTATTTTGGCAGGGCGAGTCGGCAGATGGGGAGCCACCAGCAGATGGGGAGCCAGCAGCAGACGCCATATCTGAGGATCAACCACCAGAAGGCGCAACTGATGATAATGAAAATCCCCTATCCAACACGACGATCTGCGGCCGGGAACATTGCGGTGGCAACTGGGACAATAACTTCATCTACGTGGTGAGCCTCTTTGCCAATATAAAATGCACAAGAAAATATATAATAATAATAATAATAATAATAATAATAATAATAATAATAATAATAATAATAATAATAATAATAATAATAATAATAATAATGGATACCCCGTGATAGGCCCCTTGGGCCTCTTAGAGGATCATCTTTTGAATATCCGACTTTAATCATTTGCCTGTAATGTGATGGATTTTGATAGTGGGAGGAAACGGGAGAACCCCGAGAAAACCCACGCGAACACGGAGAGAACCCATCGAAACTATCCACATAAATATCCTCCGTCAGACCCGGGGATCGAACTCGGGACCTTAGAGGTGGAAGGCTGCGGCACTAACCCCTCGGCCACCGTGTCGCCCTTAATAATAATCTATAATAAAAATAACATGCCGTCAACGTGGTGAGATTGTGCCAGCGCATTTTTGTGGGGAAAACAGTGCGCCCTACCGCGAATTTTACTCGTCATCGCTAACCTTAACTATGCCGCAATGTAGTAAAACAAGCCTAAATTCGCCTGCTGCCATCTATGTATATAAATCCCCTATCCGAGGAGGAGGATATAGGACGGAAAACATTTCGCACTTCCCGGAGTCGCAGAGCACTACCGTTGGATTCCTAACCCACGAATTACTGGAGTCAAAAATCTTCATAATCGCAAATCTCCCAGCCGTTTTCGAGATAACGCCAATAAACTGAATCCGCAACCTCCCGGATCGTTTCGCCACCCGCCCGACAGAGTACAGCTGCGGTCGCCTCAGCCACGCTCAGCCACCCACTGCCCCCCACCCCTCAACTCCACTCCCGTACCCAGCACGCTCGCCCCCGCCCCCACCCGCTGGCCCAACCGCCCGTTTGGATGATACGTCAGAGACGCGTTCGGATGGTCTTCACCTGTAGCGGTGACGTCAGTGGTGGATGTTTAGTGACCGGATGAGCCCTCACTCTGACCAATTTTCGCATGAAAACACGTGCTGGGTTCGCATGGGGGGAGGGTCCCACCCCGAGCGTAGAGACTCATATATTTATATTAGGCACATTTAGTTAGTTAGTCCATCGAAACCATTACAAACGATGGGACTCTTTTTGCAGGTTGTGAAAAGCATAGATAGGGTGTACAAGAACTGCACCGAAATCCACGAAGACGCATATCGAGATGAAACCCGCTATGGAAGGTTCCAGGATGGACTGGAGAACGTGGCCACAGGAGGGGTCGCTCATGTAACCCACTCCTTCTGCAAAGACGACTTATGCAACGGGGCCGGCCAGCAAGAGGTGACCCATCTTCTTGTGGCCATCCTACTGGTCGCTTGCTTCGGGATGGCTGCATTGGTCTAGGCGTGTCGACCAATCAGCGTCAACGTAAAAGACTCACAGTTGCCAGCTTTAGCAATAAAAAAAATGCTTTTACTGTTCCAGAGCCTTTGGCAACGTCACAAACGTCGGTCAATTTGTTTCTCACCAAGCGTAACGTTGGAAATACGTGCATGGCTTATTATACACCCACTCTACAGATGGCTCAGCAGCAATCAGTGATATTTCCAACCGTGTAAGCTACTCGAATTGTGGTGCGCACTTGGTTGCGCTCGTAAAAAAATATGATAGTGTAGGCCTTACCCTATAGGTACCCTACAATCAAACCAAAGTACTACAGAAAAGACATGTGCAATTATTTGACAACTAGATTTATTAAACCAATAACTAACAATGCAGCAGAAGCGGGGAAACAACAACGATAACAATAACGGCCCAACAATTTGCGTAGTTATATCGAAAAATAATCAGTATTATTATATATTTTTTTCAATCTCGAAGGCGACAAAAAAATACGTATATATTTATATATATCCCTGTCGGAACGAACTGTTATATATTTATAATATATAATACCCATCATAGTCAGTGTAGTTAGAGATGGCCTATATTATATGATACTCCCAACGCTGTGAGGTTAATATATTGCGCAACAACTTTGGTTAATAGTTATCAACAATGAGGCAGAGGTGTCTAACCTTTCGGAGACACAATCGCTTGTTCTTGTTTCCAACCCTAATTTTCATAGTATTAAATGTATTTAGGGTGAAGGAGAGTTAACGACTCTATAGCAAGGTTTCTAAAGACGACTTTTTTTGCCTTCTCGAGAAATAATCTTGCAGCAATGACTTTTCCACATATTAAGATCCGGTTGACATCCTCCAGGAAACATTTTCTGGCTGGAAAATATTGAGAATTTTTTTTCAAGTGTCAACATTGTTGTAAACAATTGTTCAAACTTTTCTGTCTCTTTTACGCAGTCAAAATGTGTCTTTTTGAATGCGACGCAACCGAACCAAATTGGCAAAAGTCGGCCATTTTCTTTCACTTATTTAAGTGGAAGGATAAGTGGAAATATTTGTCATTTATGCATAGAATATAGGCGGAAGATTTTTTGCCAAGATTATAAGGATTTGCATCATGCACAATAAACAATAATTGCATGGTGAAAACAACATCAGCAGACATAATAATTTTCCACTTAAAATATACGATTTCCTTACACTTTCACATATTTTCCACATATTGTTAAGTGAAAACGATCACGATTATCTTATTTGAAGGAGTAATCCACAATTTAATGAGGTTATGAATGCACAGTACCTCTTGTTTCCACTTAGATGAAAGGTAGGAACTAGTCAATTCTTTCCACTTATTTCATGGGAAATTAACTGACATTGTGAAGAACGGTTTTAAGTGGAAAATTCCACATAAGTGGAGGTTAGAGGGTACGTAGGAATACACGCGATTACTTCCACTTATTTAAGTGAAAATAACAGCTGTTTAAATTGAAAATATGTCTGAATTTTACTTACATAAGTGGAAGATAATTTTTCTGTTTATTTCTGTGGAATTTGCCTGAAAGTGTTCACTCGTTCAGTTCCCTTTTCCACTTATATTAAGTGGGAACTGGTAACATCCGTTTTTTCTACTTTAACCGCCCTAATTTCCTCTTAAAATGGAAAAATTTCATTTTACACATGAGTGGACGAGATACGTGTTTTCACTTACAGCTGTTGTCATTTCCACTTAAAATAAGCGAAAAATCTGCATTTCATTCTTAAGTGGAAATTTATGAAGTTTTAAATGGAAAGAGTTTGTTATCTATTCCACTTATTGCAAATGGAAAATATTATCCCTCCCACTTAAAAAGTCAAAAAAATGAACTTAAGAATATTAAGAATTACGCAACACTTTTAAGTGGAAAATGAGAAAATGACGGCGGTTTTAAGTGGGAAATTAGTATTCTTTAAATAAATGGAAATGCGAATTTCTTTATATTTAACTTATAAGTAGAAGTTGCCTGAATGTGTATGAAATTATTTCCCAATTTTAAGTGGAAAGGATAAGTGGAAAAGTCGTCTTCCTTCCACTTACAAAAGTGGACAAAAATGCGAATTTCGGTTCATTTATGTGAGTGGAATTTTGCTGTGGAGTTGTTTCCCAACTTTAAGTGGAAAAGAAGAAGGAATGGCAGTTCTTAGTGGAAAATCCTTCCACTTATGTAAATGGAAATTGATAGTTTTTAGTGGAAAATCCTTTCCCATATGTAAGTGGAAATTGACAGTTTTTAGTGTAAAATCCATCCACTCATGTAAGTGGAAATTGATAGTTTTAGGGGAAAATCCCTTCCCTTATGTAAGTGGAAATTGATAGTTTTAGTGGAAAATCCTTCCACTTATGTAAGTGGAAATTGACAGTTTGGCTTCAACCCCTCCGGCAGCTCATGTGTTGTGGCAGCATTGTGTTACAGGTATAATTAGACGCGCGTCTTCTTGGTTCCTGACTTCCCGTGGTGCGACTTTTTCCCTGTGGGCGGCTTGCCCGTGGGCGGTTTGCCCTTGGGCGGCGATGGGAGGGTGAGTACCCTGGGTGGCGGGAAGAGGTTGAGGCTGGAGCAGAACCACCAGCTGGTTGTGCCGCCTTCCTTAGGCTGCGCTGTGCTCACGTACGTGAAACGCGGCTCCTTCCGACGCAACAGGACCGCCTCGGAGAACCTTCGCGCAACCCATCTGTAAATTAATTATATTTTTTTAAAAATTTAATTACACTCGCGGCATATTCCCATGGGGTTACCAGCGATGACCAGGTATTAAATTAATTACAATTATAATTATTGTAAATTATAGCACGATAAAAGGGGAGTCAGCATTGCCCACCGACATAGAGCATTTTGGAGAGTCAGAGACATACCTGGGCAGGAGGTAGACGGCCTCTGAGTGGCGTCGCCTGGTGGAGTCCAGCCTGAGTTCCAGAGATGACGAGAAGGCAGCTGGAAGGTAGGATCTTGTCCAGAGGATGCGGTTCTGGAAGCGTCTCTTGGTCTCCAGGACGCAGCGGGTCTCGTAGGTCAGGAGGACGTGCGGAGGCTCCCGGCTGACCAACACCTCCTCCGAGTACGACCGACGCCAACCAGACGACATCGACGGCCTCGAATCCAGCCTATATTGTCCACAAACATGTTAAGAAATCCTGGACATCTTTTTGACGCCTATATACTTACGCTGGCCAATCAATGACGGCGCGAAGGTCATCGCTGGAGAGTGACCTGGCCCTGGTGGCAGGCGGCATGCTCTTTGACCTCAGGCTAACTGACCTGGCGCCGACTTTTCCCGCTGGGGCCCCAGGGGCCGCCCCGGGGCCGCTCCTTACGCCCAGACACCCGCACCTGCATCTGCTCTGCGCACCTGCTGGAAAAAAATCATCGTTGCATTGTACGTAGAGAAATGTCATTATGCAAAATTAAAAATTTAACTATCATGCCCTGTTTATTAGACATACTGACCGTATAAATGCAAACTAAGTACATAGACATAAACAGTGTGACGGAAAAATGAGACAGTCTTCAATCAGGGAGCATATACTACATAAGAGGCGCAAACTTCTGTCGGCGCCTTTGATGTTCGCGTCTCTCTGTTTGGGGCCGTTGCCAAGGCTGGCGGCCATTTTGAAGTGTGGGGAACGCCAACGGGGTATAAATAGGGTACCGGCAAAAATATGGTCCGCCATCTTTGATGATTGTGGCGGCCATGGCAACTACACGGCAAGAACACGCGCGAATCAAAGATGGCGGACCCTATTTTTGCCTGTACCCTATTTATACCTCGTTGGCGTTCCACACACTTCAAGATGGCCGCCAGCCTTGGCAACGGTCCCAAACAGAGAGACGCAAAAATGGAATGTTTGCGCCTCTTATGTAGTATATGCTCCCTACTTCAATGAACAAAATGTCGAGATGACATTAAATTCGTGTTTAATATAGCTTGTACGATAGTGTTACATAACATATTTGATATTACCGTAGTTAGAATTATTTCAAGTACCTTCGATTTAAAATTATTTTCTTTCAAATTATTGAAGAATACTAAATATTTGTTGCACTTGAAAGTATGCCAGTTAGGTTGATTACTAGTCGAGTCTCGTGACAAACAGGCGTCGATCGATCCAGCCCCAACAGAAGTATAGACGTCGCGACGCCCTCCACTCCGTCCACCCCATTTATTCGCGCCAAAAGTTTCTTGGGATGGACTTACCTCGTGTTTGGCTGTGGTGGTCAGCACTTCGGCAGGATTGGGTGGACCTGGAGGGCCCCGACGCCCCCGACGCCTTGGACGCCCCGGAGGCCCAACTCACCCTGGGATGCTGCTGGACGGGGGAGGAAGGGGGAGGAGGCGGGGGAGGGAGGGAGGAGGCCCTGCCACGACGCCTGTCCAGACGCTCGCAGGCGCCGGCGCCTCTCCCGCCCTGCTTCTCCCGGTTCATCCAAATTGCAACTGCATCATCATCTCCACATCACACAGCATCATTGGGTCCAAGGGCGGCGTCGCTTCCCGGATGAGAGTCGCCCACCATTGTTGGCCGTCCCTCACTTTCACTCGGCCGGTCATGCATCGCGACGCTCTTCATGTCAAAAGAGTACGCAAATAGAAGCGAAAGTGTCGCGCTCTAATAGACACGGATTATGCTCTGTGCTCACAAATAGCGCTCACCTCACCTGCCCTTTAATTGGTGCATCGTTAGCTTCCCATTGTCACGTTAAACCAATTTTTTTTTAAAAAAAATCATATATAGCAAAAACATATAAACCACATTACCGAAGCAGTTAGGCGGAGTGGCTATAGGGTTCGACTGCTAATCGGAAGGTCCTGGGTTCGAGCCCCGGGGCCGGCAACTCTAACCGTGGTTTTCTGTGGTTTCCCACGGTCCCTCCAGGAGAATTCCGGGGTTGCTTCCTAATTAAAAAGGCCACAGCCGCCTCCTTCCTTCCCTATCATATCCCAAATCGAAAAAAGTAAACAAGTAAGCAAGAGTTCCAGACAAGACAAAAATCCCCCCTAAAGAGCCGAAAAAGGCTGACAACGGGGTAAGATATTAAGATATTATTATAATATAAACCACATTAAGTTTTAAAAAGGTCGGGCTTCTATGAACCTATAGTTTCATAATTTCTCTTGTCATACACAAATGATCAGCATAAATTGTCCTGTGGCTCAATGATTAGGTGGATATGTGCGTGTCGATCCCGAAATAATTTTAATGCAGCCGCGTCAACAATTTATTAAATTGTTATCAGGTAACTTACCATTACATTAAAGGAGAAAGTGAAAAAAAATAAATTATCATATCGGAAGGACGTATTTCCAATTCTGGTATACTCCGGACCATAGTGCGAATTTTTTCCTCTTTAAAAAATATTGCAATTGGTAACTTTTATTTTATACAACTGCACAAATGGTTACTCTAATAAGGTTACTTTTAAAATATATGCAAAATAAAAATGTGGGCCCAATTTTTATTTTTTATTATCGAAAATTACATGAAAACATACTGTATCAAATTACAGCTGCAACTAATATTTTTCTCATATGAAATGGGGATTTTGCCATGACTGAACCTGTACATAATAAACAGCAGATGGCACATAATATAATTAGACATTTGTCACCTTGCAAACCTGACAGCTCGCAGGTTGCGCTTGTAAATTCATCCTTGAATGCCTGACAGAATCTGACTTCTCACTCTCGTGACACAACCTCATATGCCATTCTCAATTGATTTGACCACTTCTTGTTGCATATTTGCTTCTCCCTGCTCTACATGCCTTTTCTTGTGCCTCCAAAGAGCCATTGAGTCACTAAACTTCATCTCGCAAATCTGACAACCATATGGCTTTTCTCCCGTGTGAGTTCTGGTGTGGCGTTTCATCTCTACAGAGCGCTTAAACTTTTTATTGCAAAATTGACAACTGAAGGGCTTCTCCCCAGTGTGTACCCTTTTATGCATTACCAAATGAGATCCATGATTAAACTTCATTTTGCAAATCTCGCAACTAAATGGTTTTTCTCCCGTGTGAATTCTGGTATGCAGTTGCAAATGTCTCGCGTTGCTGAACTTTTTATCGCATAATCGACAACTAAATGGCTTTTCTCCCGTGTGAGTTCTGGTGTGCCTTAATAAATCGCTCTTGTCCTTGAACCCTTTATTGCAGAATTGGCAATTAAATGGCTTCTCCCCCGTGTGTGTCCTTTTATGAGATGCCAAAGTAGACTTCAGATTAAACTTTTTGTTGCAAATTTCGCAACTAAATGGCCTCTCCCCTGTATGAATGCGCTCATGCCTTGCCAAACGATATGGATAACGAAATTCCTTAGAGCAAATCTGACAAGCATGAGTTCTTTTGTTACATAATTGAGAACTTAATGCCTTTTCCCCAGTGTGTGTCAGATAATGCCTTTCCAAATGAGGTGCCTGCATAAACTTCATCTCGCAAATTTCGCAACTAAATGGCCTCTCCCCTGTATGAATGCACTCATGCCTTGCCAAACGATATGGATAACGAAATTCTTTCGAGCAAATCTGACAAGCATGAGTTCTCCTGGTGTTCTTCTCCAGTCTTCTTTTCTTCTGAGTTTCTTCATCAGCCTTTCTTCGTTTTCCCTGAAGAAGACACAAACGCTGTGTAAGTGAGTGCACAGTAAGCCCACCTTCTATTACCCACCTTCTTCTTTGCCTTAGGTGCGCCTGTCCTATCGCAATTAACATTCTCTGCAGGAGGGTACGGCTCATCAGCGTCCAATTCGGGTTTAATTTTGGGTGGCACAAACAATACAAGTCCAGATAAGTCTTCAGTGCATGGTGACACCCTGTCTGAACCTGGAGTAGGCTGAAAATGAAAGTGGATTAAGTCACTACGACTGTACATTAGATGATGCTGGGATTATTCAGTATAGTTTCTGCCATCCCCGTCGAGTCTAGCTTAGCTCTTGAGTGACTCGACATGCCTACGCACCTTGATGGTCCTTTGATCCGCGATGGCCAAGGGATCATCCGCGTTGTCAGGGGCATCCCACATGGCAACCGATGCTTCTTCTTCCTCTTCCTTCATGCTGCGGATGTCCTGCTCTTCACCGACCGAATAATGCGGATGAAAGTGCGGCTTGATGTCCTCCATCGCAAGCTTCCACGTCTCCTCACTGGTGATGTCCTCATCATCACACCCTTCTTCTTTCACCTCCATCATAATCGTGCTCCTGTAAAATATTTGTAAAACTTAGCATATGTAACACATGCTGTGTATTCTTGTCATATCCGCAAGCTCAATTCCATCAATGTGCTATGTACCGAGCCAATAGTGAGTGCGGCAATCACCTCAGACGTAATACTCACTCCTCAACATCCCCTGTGTCCATTCCAGGCTCAGATTTAAGCAGAATTGGGGACACCAAGGCAGGAAAAGCATCGGATGGAAAAAGACGACGCCATCTTGGAAATTGTTGGGGGTGCGTTCATACTCCTGGCAAGTCGCATCGCTGTTATCACAGAATCGCTGCTACTGCTCGCCAATAGCGGTGATCGCAGTACGTTATTCGCTACTGATGAACTTAATCCACTTTAACCATCGATAATTATGTTTAAATTCATCCTCACCCGACAGGATTGTTGAGATTTTATTTCACACAGCTTCACAGGTGATTACTACAAGAAGGTTACTCCAAAAAAAAAAAAAAAAGCAGAGCCGCAGAAAAAATGCGGGCCCAATCTTTCATTATTTTATAATTTATATTATTCACAATCGCATTGAAACACATACTGTTTCACAGTACACACTGTAATTGATTTCATACTGTACTAAGTCTTTACTAGCATGGAGATCATGTCTCCCAAGAACATGAGGGGAGGCGGAGTGGTGCTGCAGTAACGTATGCACCCTGGGGACACCCCCTTTATCTCGTGCAGAGTTCAGGGTCACCTCTGGCTTCGTCTTGGGTGGTATTTCCTAGAGACTAAACCACCCGGGGGAGTTCACTAAAAATTGCCACAGTGATGGCGGTCACTATTGGACTAATCAACTTTCAGTTGCGAACCTGATTGTTCATTGGTCTCTTTCATATATGCATCCTTGAATGCTTGGCAGAATTGAATGACTTTATCCTCTGAATCTAATAATGGGGACTCCTCACTCTCGTGACATCTCATATGCCATTCCAATTGATTTGACTGCTTGAAACTTTTGTTGCAGATTTGGCAAGTAAACGGCTTCTCCCCCCGAATATGCACCTTCTGGTGCCTCTTCAAGCCATTTGAGTCGCGAAACTCTTTCTTGCAAATCTGACAACCAAATGGCTGTTCTCTGGTGTGAGTTCTGGTATGGCGTGTCAAATCTGTGGGGTCCTTGAACTTTTTATTGCATAATGGACAACCGAATGGCCGTTCCCCAGAGTGTGTCCTTTTATGAGCTGCCAAAGTAGACGCCTGATTAAACTTTTTGTTGCAAATTTCACAGCTGAACGGCTTCTCCCCAGTGTGTATCAGATTATGCACTGCCAATTGAGACCTCTGCTTAAACCCTTTGTTGCAAATTTTGCAACTAAATGGCTTCTCCCCAGTGTGTACCAGATTATGTGAGGCCAAAGAAGACGCCAGCCTGAAGTTTTTGTTGCAAATTTCACATTTAAATGGCTTTTCTCCGGTATGACTTCTGGTATGCCTCGTCAAATGTGTTCGGTGCTTGAACTTTTTATTGCAAAATTGACAACTGTATGGCTTTTCTCCTGTATGTATCAGATTATGTGCTGCCAAATGAGCCGCCTGCTTAAACTTTGTGTTGCAAATTTCACAATTGAATGGCCGTTCCCCATCAGTGTGTGTCAGATTATGCATTGCCAACTGAGACTTCTGTTTAAACTTTTTGTTGCAAATTTCGCAACTGTATGGCCGTTCCCCAGTGTGTGTCACGTTATGCGCTGCCAAATGCGATGGTAGCTTAAACCTTTTGTTGCAAATTTGGCAACTAAATGGCTTCTCCCCTGTATGAATGCGAGCATGCCCTGCCAAACCATATGCATCACGAAATTCCTTCGAGCAGATCTGACAAATGTGAGTTCTCTTGGCGTGATCACTTTTCTTCCCTGTTTCTTCATCAGCCTTTCTTTGTACTCCCTGAAATATATACAAATGCTGCATAAGTGAGTGCACAGTAAGCCCACCTTCTATTACCCACCTTCTTCTGTGCCTTAGGTGCGCCTGTCCTATCGCAATTAACATTCTCTGCAGGCGCGTACGGCTCATCAGTGTCCAATTCGGGTTTAATTTTGGGTGGCACAAACAATATAAGTCCAGACGAATCTTCAGTGCATGGTGACACCCCATCCAAACCCGGAGAAGGCTGAAAATGACTGTACATTAGATGACGTTGGGATTATTCGGTATAGTTTCTGCCATCCCCGTCGAGTCTAGCTTAGCTCTTGAGTGACTTGACATGCCTACGCACCTTGATGGTCTTTTGATCCGCGATGGCCAAGGGATCATCCGCGTTGTCAGGGGCATCCCACATGGCAACCGATGCTTCTTCTTCCTCTTCCTTCATGCTGTGGATGTCCTGCTCTTCCCCGACCAAATGCGGATGAAAGTGCGGCTTGATGTCCTCCATTGCAAGCTTCCATGTCTCCTCACTGGTGATGTCCTCATCATCACACCCTTCTTCTTTCACCTCCGTCATAACTGACTTGCTCCTAGAACAATTATTTTGTAATAATTGTAACACATGAGTAGGTGTCATTTTGTCATATCCGCATGATTCAAGCTCAATAATTTCCATAAATGTGCCATGTACCGAGCCAATAGTGAGTGCGACAATCACCCCAGATGTAATACTCACTCCTCAACATCCCCTGCGTCCATTCCAGGCTCAGATTTAAGCAAAATTGGGGAAACCAAGGCAGGAAAAGAATCGGATGGAAAAAGATGACGCCATCTTGGAAAATTTCGGGGTGCGTTCAGACTCCTGGCAAGTCGCATCGCTGTTATCACAGACTCACTGCTACTTCTCGCCAATAGCGGTTATATTAGTGTACAACGAAGCTATTTTGATTATTATAGGCAATAAAATGTAGCATATTTTAAAATTAATAATATGGCATAATGGAGTAGTGTGTTAACATATGGAATATGGAAAAAAATAATACATATGTAGTGCCGGTTGCGTTTATAGCCTCGTAACAATAAAACAGCAGGCGTCAATCGATCGTCGCTCCAGCCCATCATAGGCGTCGCGACGCCCTCCACTTCACCCATCCGGCGTCCCTTTTTCACCTATGAGAAATGCGGGATGAACTTACATCGTGCTGTATATTGTGGTGGTCAGCAGTTTATTGGCAGTCTTTGGACGCCTTGGACGCCTTGGACGCTCTAGACGCCCAACTCACCCTGCTGGGCTGCTGGATTCGGAATGATGAGTCTCTAGCTGCGACGACGCCTGTCCAGAAACTCCTCGACGCCGGCGCTTTACCCGGTTCATCCAAAACCCTAAAATGAATGATGCCTTACAGTATATATATGCGAAAATGTCACCATTGCTTCCAACGCTGTAATTGTTGACATTTTGTAGCATATTTTCAGAGCTGGTTTGTGACATGTGAAGTCGTAAAACAGTACAGTGCAGACATATATATGTGGGCCTGAATACAAGCAAACAAAAGGGATGCATATGCTGCGCACCTGATCGTAAATATTGCGTTGAATTTACGTTGTGATTTTCTGCCAACTCGGCCCAATCACAGCGCACTATACGAGCAATCACGTGGTCTTAAAAGTCCTGATAAAAAGGTCCAGACTTGAGGGGAGCACATCAGAATCTGAGAAATCACACACCACCAGACCACTCTTCTGTCCAGCTAACTCATCGCAACACTACTTGTCACTTATTATTGTCGGCATGGCTTATTACTTCCCAACAATGTGGACCATCCTGGTTATCGTCGTCGTCCTCGCAACAATGCTGGTGGCTACCACACAAGCTGCTCCACAAATGCCAGGTACCGTATTTAATTAGATTTAAACACTTGAAAAACATATTAATTTGGGCTAAACTGTGACCAGATATTGTCCAGTTCTCGAATTATCTAGAATAATAAGGC
Organism: Catajapyx aquilonaris; assembly: GCA_000934665.2. Lineage (NCBI taxonomy): Eukaryota > Metazoa > Arthropoda > Diplura > Dicellurata > Japygidae > Catajapyx > Catajapyx aquilonaris. The sequence goes on from JYFJ02005821.1 coordinate 19,835, forward strand.
ACATTTATACACTTTGTTCTCTTGTATTTTTGTCATATTTCTGATATCTACAGTAGTAGGCCCCATAGTATTCATATTTCCATATTTCTGATCTATTATTCACATGTCTATATCGATCTATTTCAGCCTTGCCAGCAGCACCAGCAGGCCTGCCAGCAGGAATGCCTGGCTCATCAGACGGAGGAGCCCAACAAGATGATGATCAGCAGTAATATCACAGAGAAGAAGATGCTGATAACTATAAAGGGAAGTATTGCTCCAGCCAAACCTAATCAGCTGTGAAATTTATCTGTCTGCACTTCACCTAATTTATGTAGGCCTATTGAATATGGGGAAAAGATGCATCGTATCGGTAATATCTAAAAAATAAATTGAATTGAAGCACATGCTGGTTTTTTACTGTTGCTTTTTCCAATGTTTTTTTTGTTGGTTGCATGGAGTCAGAACTGGTTTGGCCAAACACATTTCGCTGGGTAGCACTACTGATAGACGCATTGATTGTCGACTATCTCCATTAACACTATACAATATATTGTTGCTTCCTCCGAGCCCCGTTCCTGAAACTCATGAAGTAAAACGACATGTTGCAAGATAGTCTGAAAAATATTGTCGTGGAAAGTTGTGCTAATTTTTTTGATGAAAGTTTTATTGCTCTTTGAATGTTGAAATAGTAGGCCATTTTCCAATTTTCCCAATTTTCATTCCATAAATGACCATTGAAATAGTGTATAGAGCTCGTAGAGCTGCTTGATAGCAGCTTTTAGGATGCCGGCAGATTTGGAATTGGCATCGGCACATAATGGCAAAGTGTGCAGCCTTAGGAATAGCCTAGAGAGTAATAAGTAGAGCCTACCGTAAAACGGGGTGAGATTGTGCCACGTGAGGTGAGATTGTCGTCATTGTGCCAGCGCATTTTTTTGGACAACGCCCTAACCCGATTTTTTCTCATCATTGCCAACCTTGACCATCCCTCAATATGTAGTGAAACATATTCCTAAATTCGCCTTCTGCTTTAGTATAGGGTGCACTCTATCCCATAGAAAGACCTTGGCATTTTGATACGTATATCGACCTGCCTGGGTCAACGTCTGGGCGTACATTTCCTTCTGAAGTGTACAGAAGGACTAATCGTCATTCCACGCTCAAACATCTGATATAACAAAGCCATAGCAAATTACCTGCCTGGAAATGTAGGCGTGTAAAGAGTTTTTGTTGCCTTCAATAACATATGGGCTTACATGGGATTTGAGAAAACTCTCCAATTTCTGCGCTGGGAGTTAGGGACATTTGGTGTGTTGTGACCTCGGGGGGAGGTGGGGAGTACCATAAACTACCAGTAGATGCCATCAGTTAATTTATCGTGAAAATGGACTTAGGGGACTTTGGAATCGCACTCTTCAATATTTTATCGACCTTGCAAGTGCACATTCGAGGAAGCACATTTCGCAGATGTGGACTGATACCACTCTGTTTCCACATTCTCACATCTGATAGCAAGCCGGCTATAAGCTTCCGGTGTGGCAATGTAGGAGCTCGGTGTTGAAATTGGTGCAATAATTAGGTATTGAGCGGAGTTTGGGTTACGTGTGAAGGCGATTATGGTTGGGTGGGCCACGTCAGTGCTTGGGTGAAACATGTCAGGGTTGCAAGTGCTGGTCCTTTGCTCCGTGGCCATGGCCATGTTTGGGGACCACACCTCATCATCATCATCATCATCATCAGCAGCAGCATCATCATCATCATCATCATCATCATCATCATCATCATCATCATCATCATCATCGGGTGTTGGGAAGAACGTGTCTGGTCTGATGGGAGAGCAGGAGAAGAGGAAGGGTGGGGAGGAAGGAGAGTGGTGGGCAGTGTCCAGACTGGTGAGGGGCGTCCTGGACACGAGGGAGGACATGCGGGGATGCGGCCTGGTCCTGTCCACTGACCTCGTCGGGTCATCGGGCGTCTGGGAGGGAATGTGGAGGCCTCTTCTCAAAGGTCACTCGGACAAGTACCTCCCGTCCTTCTCCCTCCGGACGACCTCCTTCCCACACTCCTTCACAGACTACCCCTGGCTCAAGGGTCAAGCTGACCTCTTGGACTTCACCACCGTCCCTCCTGACCTCCTCGTCACCTCCGCCTGGTCATCCTCCGTCTGCACCCTCCACCTCCTCCTCCCCTCCTCCCCGGCCTCCCTCCCACAACTGGTCATGTCCACCGCCTTCAAGGTCAAGGTCAGTCCACTCGACGACCCTTTCCTCATCCACTTGTCTCGGAGGTCATCAGGGTCACTCGTGGAGGAGGGAGAGGTCCATCGAGTGATGACCTCGCCCCCTGCCAGTGCCCTCAGGCTGAAGGTGTCCAGTCGGATAGAGGAAGGTGGACAGTTGAAGGTGGAGACTGTCTGCTTCTTCTGCGCAGAAGGGGGACAATCGATGGTCATCGATCTGGGCAGTGTCAAACATGCGGACAGAGCAAGAGTTGACAGCTTCTTCAAAAACTGCGACATAAACAAGATGAACAGGAAGCCAGTTGTTTTTGGAATGTATGTGTGCCCTGCTGACATGCGATGGAGGATGTTCGAAGGAGAAAAAAAGAACAAGGTGGAGGTTATCTGATGCTTACCGAAATGCTTTACATCGCTCTAGAGGAGGGAAGTGATTATTTCATTTCTGAGATTTACGTCAAGGAGCCGACCAGTACCGACTTTGACCACAGGCTGGACAACGGCACTTGGGTGGGACTGACACCTGAATTGTTGTCAGGACAAGTGGATGTGATAGGTTCCTTGCCTTACACAAGTGAATCCTATCGATATACCATCCTAACTCATCCCTTCATTTACGTACACAACACATTCCTGACCCGAAGACCCGGAGGAGTGGTCAGCTGGAGGGTGATCTACAGGCCCTACGTCCTCCCCTTCTGGTTGTCCTTGGGGGTCACCCTGGCCCTCCTCCCCAT
>JYFJ02005822.1:0-22730 GCA_000934665.2 Catajapyx aquilonaris
TGGTTGCCAGACCTGGAAATAGGCCAAAAAGCGTCAATATTTTGAATTTTTCTGATTTTTGGTCACCCTGGCCCCCTGCACATTTTGGGAGAGAAATCCAGGGCGTTTCCCAGCTACTTTGGTACCTACTAACATGATGTGCATAGTGGTTTCCGAGTAACACGCCGATTTTTTTTTTGTTGCGCTGTGTTATCCAAAAAAGGCCCCATTGTCGACAATTTTCAAATTTGCACGGTTTTTTTTCTCCACACGGTATTGCGCAATATGGATGAAATTTGATATGCAGCATTATGGAACACGACAGCTGTGAATTCCTTTATCAAAATCAGATGTGTTCTGGCAACATTTTAGCCCACTTGATTGGGAAAAAACGCTATATTTTGAGGATTTTGGTTCTTTGACTGCCCCGAGGTCAAAAATAAATCAAAGTCAAAATGAATGCCCGAGTTACTATACACATTCAAGATCAAGAGACTGCAGGAAGGAAGTGGAATGACAAAAAAACCCGACGTCAGCCGCAGCCGGGACGCAAAAAATAGGGAGGAGCCATTGACGGAGGAGACGCTGACGACCTGACGGGGGCGGGAGGTGAAATCTGCTCGTCGGCAGGATTTCTGTTACAAATAATAATCTATTCGTATAAACTTGCGCTATTAGTACTTCTCCCTTTCCGCAATCAATAAATGACGGACTCCTCAAATTGCGAAAGCTTGTAGGTGTCAGTAAAAGCAAGAGTAAATAATAAATTTACACCTTTTATTTACCTGATGTATTAATTTTTATTTGCGGACAGGAAGAGGCATGACAAAAAAAATTATATCATTAATTATAATTTTTATTTATTTCATATTATTTACTCTTGGTAAAAGTCGGATAACTTTTGATCACAAAACTTGGCACATTCAAGGCAGTGCGGAAAGTAAGTGTAATCTTGGTGGAATTCAAAGGAAATGACAAATCCGATGCCAGCCGCAGCAGAGCTGCGAATAACAGGGAGTCACCAACTGGCCGTGGTTAAAATCGCTTTCCCTAATCCCCAACAATTCACAAACAAGTCGGCTTCATCTTGACCCTACAAGCTTGTCCCAAAAGGGACCCAGTCACTCCCGGCGATGGAGGTACCTCTTCCCCCGTCCTTGGTCTCCCCTCCTCGCTCCAAAGACCCTCCGGTCTTGCCCTCCGGTCACCACCACCAACCCACCCTCCCGGCCTTCTATCCGGTTCGCCCCGCCCACTGGGTGTCCACTTTTCAATGACCCCCCTCGGCTGCTTCCCCGACCTAGTTCTCCCTCTCCCGCCAGGAGGAAACGAGTATGCTCAATCCACTCGCGTCAAAAGGATGGTCACACAAGTCAGTCACTCTGAATTATTTACTCTTGGTACAATTTAATAATCCAGTTTAACAGGGTGTTACTGTACACTTGAAATGTCGATTTTAGTGATATTTTTGGTCCTAAGTAGCTTAATTTTAAGCAGTTATTTTGGAATTGGGTAATTCCATGTGAGATTGCCAAATGGGCAAAATGTGCAGAAATGAGAATGAGTTACTGCATCCCAAAACACTACTCTGAAGCGTTCAGCCCGGGGACACCCCCTTCATCTCGTGCAGAGGTCGGTCACCTCTGGCTTCGTCTCGGGTGGTATTTCCTACAGACTAAACCACCCGGGGGAGCTCACTAAAAATGGCCACACGTCAGATGCACTGCACTTGCACATCCCCTCCTGTCATCCTGCCCGTGGGCCCGGGCGATACGTATAAAGGCTCCAATGTATACAACAAATAAAGGTCCATGTGATAAACCCTGATAGGGTGAAAGCATTACCCAAACAATTATTATTATTATTATTATTATTATTATTATTATTATTATTATTATTATTATTATTATTATTATTATTATTACTCTGAAGCGTATGACTTTGCTGCTGACATGACTTTATTAATTCTAATATACTAAAGTGATTTTCATTACTAATGGACCTGAAATTGCTGCCCATTTCCCCATTGGACAAGTTCCATTATATCTGACAAAAATTTCAGAAAAAAATCCACTCACCGCCAGGATAGCATCACATTCCTCCAAAAGACAAATTTCTTCTACATGCAGGGTCAGCTATAGCAGTGTTCCGGAATTAATAACAATAATTTTGATATCCCAGAAAAGTAATTAAAGTATCTGCTTAAAAGTAGCAATGCAGTGTCCAAAATTCACTAATCACTATGGACCAGGCAATTGAAACATCTTAGATATGAATATCACATGAGCATTCACCCTTTATTTGGATTGATTTTCAGGTGCTTAGACAATGAGGGTAACAGTATGTGGATTGCTGACCAGCTCTTAGAGCACAGTTTCCTACAAACAGCTGTGGAGAAGCCATTAGCAGTAGTTGGAATGCCAATGGAGGCTGACCTGGCATGTGAAAAGCTGGAAGGAAATGCTATCAATCCATTATTTCTAACTGCAGCATGCCCAAAAGGCCAATCCAGAATCCAGACAGAATTTGAGATTCTCACCTGGCTAGGACGTGGTAGTTTTGGAGATGTCGTCAAGGTTCGAAACAAACTGGACAGTGGCATTTACGCCATCAAGCGAATTCACCTCAACCCCAAGAATCGCCAGCTGAATCGCAAAATTACACGAGAGGTGAAACTGTTATCCCGCCTCAACCATGAGAATGTGGTGCGCTATTACAATGCCTGGGTTGAAACACTGGTCAGAGAGCCACAGTGTAGCTTTCTTTCGAACAGTACCTTAAGTGAGCATAAAGAGTCTGGGGTGAATGTGGTAAGTAGTTTTGGCTTTGTTTTTGGTATTAAGACTTATTATAAACTCTCTTTTTTTGTTGCAGTCCTGTGATTTTGATGACGTAGAGAAATTAGCCCCTCCTGTTAAGGATGGACCTACAGACTGGAGCATTTCTTATGAGGCAAAGAGTAGTGCTCTCATTTCGGGGCAAGGTGTCAGTTCAGATGACAGCTCTGATGACAATGAATGGCTTGGAACCTCATATTTGTAAGCTGGATGCAGTAGAGATTTATTATTTGTTATAGGTAACTATGAAAGTATTTTTTTACAGACCCTCCTCAGAGTCTTCAGATAGTGTAGTTTTTGAGAGAGATGGTGAAGAGGATGCTCAAGAAGGTGATGCCATTATCGTGAATCAGAGCAGCACAAGTACTGTCGCAAAGCAGCCGACTGAAATTCAGTATATGTACATTCAAATGGAATTTTGTGAGAAGAGTACACTCAGGTGAGAGTTTGTAAGCATGTGTCAGGGACAATGAAACAGAATGCCTTTTGCAGGAATGCTATCGACAACCAGCTGTGGCAGGATTCCAATCGGGTGTGGAGATTATTTCGGGAGATCATAGAGGGTCTCCTGCATATACACCAGCAGGGCATGATCCATCGTGATTTGAAGCCAGTTAATATTTTCCTGGACTCCAATGATCATGTGAAGATTGGTGACTTTGGCCTGGCTACCACCAACATGCTGCCAATGTACTGCACATTGCAGAAGAAACGTTTTCACCAATTATACTGAATTCTGTGCCGTTTCCACAGGGCTGCTGCTGCACAAGTTGGCAATGTTGATGATAGTTTGCATAACAGCAAGTTAGATGGGAAGTTGAGTTCGGAAGAACTTACAGGACAAGTGGGCACTGCACTTTATGTTGCCCCAGAATTAGTTGGTAGTGGGGTTGAAGTTGCTTATAATCAGGTAGGTACTTTGCATACCATCCTTACACACAAAGTGATGTAAGTGTCTTTTAGAAAGTGGACATCTATTCCCTTGGGATAATATTCTTTGAGATGTGCTATCGAACCCCAAGTACTGGAATGGAACGTGTTCAAGTCCTGGTTGACTTGCGGAAGCGAGACCCACAATTTCCAGCTGATTTTGAGCAAGTGGCAACGTCCCGCCATGCTAATGTCATTTGCTGGATTCTAAGCTATGATCCTGTTCAGCGCCCCACTTCCTTAGAGTTGCTTCGCTCAGAGCATGTTCCACCTCCCCAGTTGGAAGATGCTGAGTTGCAGGAAATGGTTCGACACACTTTGTCTAATCCTCAGAGCAAGGCTTACAAGTATTTGGTGGCATCATGCTTTGAACAGGTAAGGGTAATGCCCAGCTTCTTGAAAATACATGATTGATGTTTCATATATTGTGTTTTAGGATTCTTCTGCTGCTGAAGATGTAACCTATGACATGGATAACCCTAAAAGCACTGTGAATCCAAAAGTTCTTTGCTTGCAAGAGAAAGTGAAAGAGATGGTTGTGCTTGTTTTCCAACGTCATGGTGCCCTGCAAGTATCCACGGGTCTATTTATGCCGAAGAACATGGTATATGAACAGACCGAATCGTGTGTCAGACTAATGACTCATGGCGGCAATGTGGTATCAGTTCCACATGATTTGCATGCCCCATTTGCACGATTTGTGGTGTGGAATAACCTCTCAGCAATTAGACGTTATTGTGTTGATAAAGTGTACAGGGAGAAGAAGGTGTTTGGTTCACATCCAAGGGAACTTTACGAGTGTGCATTTGACATAGTTTCTCCTTCGTCTGGTGAGTTTTCTCAGGTTAATGTCAGTTTGTAGCTAAGAAACATTTGGAATTAATAATCTTGTGTCTGTGTTGACAGGTAACTTGATGGCAGACGCTGAGCTTTTGACCATCCTTTGGGAAATAGTCAATGAAATTCCAGGATTGAAGGATAAGAGTTATATAATACGACTAAACCACACTGGCCTGATCAAGGCTCTGCTGCTTCATTGCGGAATTGAAGAGGAGAAGCATGATCAGGTCTACTCCATACTGAGTGACGCTAAGGTGACTATTGGTTGTTGCCCTGCAATGGGTAGTTGAATTTGTGTTTTACAATAATTGGTTGTCATGCAGGCAGAAAAGCACTCTAAATTCCAAATACAGACGCATCTCATCAGTCTTTGCCTGCCTGAGAGAGCTGTGAGCTCTCTGTATAGTTACATTGAGAAGGACAGTTCGATGACAGAGATCACCAGCACTTTACGAAACCTGACTCGTCGCCAGGGTCGAGCAGCAATTTTGGCGAAGGAAGGTCTGAAGGACCTCAAACGCATCATATCACATGCAGAAGCGTTTGGAGTTAAGGTGAGCATTGGCGTCTAAACAACTTGCACCCTGACTTTCCCCTTTCGACATGCACAAGGATGTCATAAAATTAATACCAGTGTTATTATTAATCCTCAAAAAATTGGCAACACTCCTGTCACAAGGAAAATAATATATTGTATCAGTGTATAACATAAGTGTAAGTAATTAATTGAAGTACAGAAGAGCATCACTGTTTTGCATATGTTCATTGATATGCTTTTTACCCTTGTAGTGACTGAACCATTGCTGTAACATAGCTTTTTCTATGGACAGTGCCCAATTGTTGTTGCTCCTGGACTTGTGTACAACCTTCACCACTACTCAGGAATGGTGTGCCAGATGGTGTGTAACCTGAAGAGGAAAAAAAAGAAGGCTGGACCAGATGTCCTAGCTGCTGGAGGTCGATATGATAATGTGGTCGCTGGGTTCAGGTATATGTTGACCTTGTTTATTATGTAAGCTTAGAACAGTTTTTCATGCAGTGTCAAGTATACATGACATGGCTGACCAAACAAGTAATGTACACGTGCATTGTTTAACCTAAGCTTTGGCTCCATTCTTCAAAATGCTTGAGATTGTCCTTGGCTTGTTTCACAAGTTCTCCCTCTGGCTGGTACTCAGGCTCATACTGTAGGATATTGATGGTGTCTGACAAGGCTTTCTTTGCCTCCTTAAAGTAAAACAAATGGTGAGTTTTGGAACATGAGCATTGTAGTTTGAGGGAACATTGACATCTTCTTACATCAATAATGGCTTTCAAGACTTCCTTCTTTGGATTTTCTTTTTGCTCTTCATTTTGTGCTCTCTGGATTAATGCCTTGGCTAGCTCATACACAATGGTTCCACGAAATCGAGAAATACCTGGAATGGAAAGGAGATGTCATGGATCAGTGTCTGGTTATGGAGAAAGCACAGAACTTTGCAGAGGTCACTTTCTGACCTACTTAGTGCATCTTTTTACAGATTGGTTGCGAGAGTTTTGCGAAACATTGATCTCAGGGTTTTGTTATGAAATCATTTAAGCACTTAAGTCACTGGCTTGCATACGGGTACTGTTTTGAGATATGAAGAGTTATCAGGAGATACTTCGGCTTTATTTACTGCTGTAAATAGGATGTCATTCTCAAGATCCTGCATTGGCCTCATTTTTATTATAGTGCAGTAGTTTCCAAACTCAGTGCTTTTACCCATTGTCAAGGGCATATTTTCAAGTGGGAAGTGTTTTAAGAAAATTGTGTCTTGCAAAATGAAGTGGTGAAATATTTTGTCTTCCCCATTATCAAACGCCAAACATACAGGGTGGCCACGAAGTAAGACGCACATGTTTGATGAGCAATAAGTCAATAAGAAAATTTCCTGAAAGCAAATAAAACTATAAGAAAACATGTATAGAGTCAGGAAAACATAATGTATACCTAATTTTCAACTTGGGTCAACTTAGGTCAACTTGGGCACCATTCAAGTAGATACAAGCTTGAGGTCTTATTTTGCCCTTCTCTCGCAAACAGTTCTGCTATAATATAATATAATACCTAGAGGAGGTACTCCCTATCCTTTTCCATTAGACAGGCTGAGGTAGCCGCCATCTTGTTGGAGGTAATATTGTTGTTCTAACAGTTGTCTAGCAACTGGGACAACAACCAATAATGACAACTGGGCGACAATTAGTTCAAATAATGTCAGGCGTCCGCCATCTTGTTGGAGGTAATATTGTTGCCTGCATTGTTGCCTGCCTCACATTTCAAGCCGAGTACCTCCTCTAGGTGTATATATAATATAGCAGAACTCTTTGTTCTCTCATGCTATTATGCTTATCACCATGGGAATTGAATTAAACACCTCAATAATAACTTGGCAAAGATGAGTCACATCATGTTTTGAATGATTGGGCATGTTGGTTCACTTGATTGTTTTAAATATCTGCAGCTGGCATAAGGTAAGGGGAGAGTACGGGCTCATTTCCCAAAGTAAGACTTCAACCTTGCATCTACTTGAATCGTGCCCAATTGACCCAAGTTGGAACATCCGTATGCATGATATTTTCCTGATTTTATACATGTTTTCTTGTAGTTTTATTTGCTTTCATTAAATTTCCTTATTGACTTATTCCTCATCAAACATGTGACCCTTACTTTGTGAACATCCTGTGTATCAGCCCTGTGTCACTAGCAGTACAGACTGCATTTCGCTGCAAATATATTTTTAAAAGGGAACCCTAGCATAGGAAATATTGTGGGCATACAAGAGAAATTTATGTATTACAATCTTTTTTTATTTTGAGTTATTTACACCAGTAAGTAGCATTTTTTCTGCTCTAGCTCCTGGTGAAGTACATTTAGTCCTAAAGATTCACAATGAGCCAGAAAGCCAGTATTTTGTCGTCACTAGCATGTAGGCAAGTGCAAGGTCAAATATTTGGTTTGGATTATCTTGAAACTGTTTTATTTTTATTTTTAATAATAACACTTTGTGGCTTTTTCTTGTATGACCATGATATGTAACTAGAGGTTGCATAAGTTTAAAAAGGTTCAAATCATTTGTACATGGCAACAAGCCAGCAAAGCATGCCATGGGTATTTCCAAGGTAACTTGAAATTCTACCAAATGTAATATATAGGCGAGATGATGCAAGTAAAAGTATCACATGCCAAAAAGCTACATATGGGGAATTGCACTGAAGATGATGGTACTTTTAGAAATGTATCACTCATGAAATGATCAATTAGTTCTCAGCACAATTTGATAAAAGATTTACTGTATATGAATGCACAGGACTGAAATTAACGGAGAACTGTAATGACACTTGATGACACTACTCTAGCTACTGGCATGCACATGGAGGGGTGTGGCATAAGAATTGCAAAATATCTACTTGTTATCATTTGTAGGTGAGAAAATCATTTCAGTAGAGAGCAGGTAGGAAGTTAGGAAGCAGTAGTAGTAGGATTTGTCTTCACCTGGCATAATTTTGTCACAGATTAAGATGAGTTCTCTGCAGAGTTCCTCTTTCCGAGCCAGTGTTTCTGGAGACATTTCATCCATGGCATAACCATCTGCAGTGCCATATAAATGCAGGAGAGTGTACTTGGCATCAGTGAGGTGAGCATGGTTGGGATGTATCAGCCCTGAGAAGCGCTCCAGGTAGGCTTCAAATGCAAGTGGGTCCTCAGCTGCTTCATCATCTTCTAGTTCCTGCAAGGACTGGGAGCAATCCTTCACTAGTTTGGTTCCATACTGGCCAGGAATCATCTCCTGGCACTCGCTGCATTTCCACTCAGTCTGGTTATTGTTTGAGGGTGTAAGGGTTGCAGCTGAGCAGAGAGGACAGTGGACAGCTCCCATAAAGGACCCTAACTCAGTGGGATCTTTGCAACGTTCACACTTGCAATCAAAGAATTTGGAGTACAGCAGGTCTGCTCGGCGATCCTTTGTGGTCCACATGGGATCAGTGTAGTTCACCTGGGAAGTAGAGTACCATAGGGTGGTATTCACAGATATTATTGTTGTTATTATTATTATTATTATTATTATTATTATTATTATTATTATTATTATTATTATTATTTTATTTTTATTATTTTTATTGTTATTTTATTATTATTATTATTATTTTATTATTTTTATTGTTATTTTATTATTTTTATTATTTTTTATTATTATTTTGCCCTGTGATACAACTTTAAGTCGTTATAGGGGGGTGGCACACCACCATCAGTTTTCTGGTAATTTTTACTTCACTCTCCGGTGCAAGGAATACTAGGAAATGGGGTAAGGGTTGGGGTTTTGGGGAGCGGGGACAGGTGCAAGTGTAGGTATGGAAATGGGTCATGTGCAGTCCCCCAGGAGGCCGGTTGCCAAGACGCCTCCTTAGGCACGGGCCAGAGACCCACTGATGCAGGCGAAAGGTAACTCCTGGGTGGGGATTACAACCCAGGACCTTTCACACAGCAAGCTGAGACGTTACCATCTCGGCCACCGCACCTTCCCCATAATAACAGTAGTAGTAGTAATAATAATAATAATAATAATAATAATAATAATAATAATAAAAGTAGTAGTAGTAATAATAATAATAATAACAGTAGTAGTAATAATAATAATAATAATAATAATAATAATAACAGTAGTAGTAATAATAATAATAATAATAATAATAATAATAACAGTAGTAGTAATAATAATAATAACAGTAGTAGTAGTAGTAGTAGTAATAATAATAATAATAATAATAATAATAATAATTAATAAAGGGGAGGCGGAGTGGCGCTGCAGTAACGTATGCACCCATGGATGGAAGGGTCCCGGGTTCGATCCCAGCCTGGGATCTCCCCCCTTCATCTCGTGCAGAGTTGGGTCGTCTCTGGCTGTGTCTCGGGAGGAATCTCTGATAGACTAGTCCACCCTGGGGAGTTCACAAAATTTACCGTTTGAGACATTGCACTGTACATTTTACATCCCCTCCCAGTCACCCTGTCCATGGGCCGGGTGCTTCGTTCAAGGTTCCAGTATGTATCGTACTACAACGGTATAAATAAAGGTCCCTGCTGCATACCTCTTAAGGAGGTCAAGCACTACCCCGATTATTATACTTTACACTAGTATTATTATTATTATTGATTATTATTAGGAAGACATGGTTGGACCAGGTGGGTCAGTGTCTTAGGGTGTTGCTAGTGTTAAGCCGAGACGTTCTTGTGTCAATAGGACCATGGACGTGGCTGAGGCTAGGGTTGTTTGTTTGGACAGGTGTAAATGGCGTAGGTTAATTAATGGGTAAATAGGTAAATATGTCTGAGGATAAGGTGATGTCTGAGGTGGGCAGGGGCGGGGGGTGGGACGGGTTGTTTTTAGGTTTATTCTCATGAGTTTTATTAGTTCATATGTTGGGTTAGCTTGCGTGTCCCTTCATCGCTGACTACCCCTCATAGGGAAATGTCGTGATGTTGTTGTTGTTGTTGTATTATTATTATTATTATTATTATTATTATTATTATTATTATTATTATTATGCCAGTTAGACAATGTTTGTGAGAAGAGGTGTATGAGGATTAATGTAGATAAGACTAAGGTATTTGTATTTGAGAGGGGACAGCAGGTTTCTCCTTGTATGTTGCAGGTATGAGGAAAACTGGTTGAGCAAGTCAACCAGTATACCTGGGTAGTGTCCTTGAGAGTAATGGTAGAATGGATGGGGAGATTGACAGGAGAGTTAGTTCTGGGTTGAAAGTAATAGGTGCCACAAGTAAGTTTTCTAGAAATAAGGACTTATCTTCTGCCTGTAGGTTGTCTGTCAGTTCTCATGTTATTGTTCCTTCACTTATGTATGGTAGTGAAGCGTGGGTTTGGTCAGATAGGCATAAGAGTAGGGTGTTGGCTACAGAGATGCGTTATCTCCGGGCTGTTTGTGGGGTTACTAAGTTGGATAGGATTAGGAATGAGAAGATTTTGCAGAGGTGTAATGTTAAGGAGACTGTTAAAGACAAGGTGTGGAGGTGTACTCTAAGGTGGTTTGGCCATGTGGAGAGGATGAAGGAGGAGGAGATTGTCAAAAAGGTTTATTTGGGTGGAGTAGTTGGTAAGAGGGCAAGGGTAGGCCTAGGAAGATATGGTTGGACCAGGTGGGTCAGTGTCTTGAGGGTGTTGCTAGTGTTAAGTTAAGTTCATGTGTCAATAGGACCATGGACGTGGCTGAGGCTAAGGTTGTTTGTTTAGACAGGTGTAAATGGCGTAGGTTGATTAATGGGGTCAGTAATAGAGGAGGAGGGAGGTACAGATCAGGAGGTGGGATGGGTAGTTTATAGTTTTATTTTGACAAGTTTTAATTAGTTATGTGGGGTTAACTTGCGTCTCCCTTCATCGCTGACTACCCCTTATAGGGAAATGTCATGATGGTGTTGGTATTGTTGTTGTTGTTGTTATTATTAATAATAATAATAATAATAATAATAATAATAATAATAATAATAATTGTAGTAGTAATAATAATAACAGTAATAATAATGTTTGTGCACCGCCCATTTGATAGGCATTTGGCATGGTACCTTTATTTGATTTTTAGGTGTACAAGCTTTGTTGGCCCTTTTCCATAACACCCGGGTACCGGGAGCAAGGGGGGATGAGTGGGAGTGCATGTGCAATGTCGTTGCTATGGTCATTTTGTGAACTTCCCCAGGTGGTTAGTCTGAAGGAATCCCACTCAAGATGACCCCAAACTCTGCATGAGATGAATGGGGGAATGCCCAGGCTGTTGGGATCGAACCCTCGGGACCCTTACATCCGTGGGCACATACATTACCGCAGCGCCACTCCGCCTCCCCATCACAGATATTGAGCACCCCTCTCCTAATGTGTGTGTGACAAAATTGCAAGCATGGGTCGGAAGTTGTACCTTGATGTGTTCCCCTTTCTTGATCTGGGTTGCTGCTCGAAGGACAAGTGTGTGATCGAGATTGAAACTGCGGTGTGTGTTGGCCACGCAGTTATGTTCAGGCAGACTGGCATATGGATAGAGACCTTGGACGTTGTATGTTGGCATTCGGATCTCATATGAGTTGACATCCAGGACAGCACCAATCAAGTGAAGCTCATTCTCAGGAAAGTCTTCTTCTGTGATCCCTGAAGAAATACAAGTGTGTCACAGATAGTTGCTGGTTGGGAGAATGTCCACCAATGTTCTTGATGCCCATCACTCGCACCAAATACAGTACGCAGGATAAAGATGAGCAGCTCAGTGTGGGCAAAGAGATCAGAGTAACGCCTTTTGTCCATGTGTCCTTCCATGTTGAGAATATGAGACCATTTCTCCGGCTCAGAGCCCTTGAGATATAGGCATCTAAGGAAAATGACGCACTCATAGTTGATGTTTTCAGGCTCCTCATTGTCAATCACCACCTTGTGGAGAAATAAAAATGAGCTTCACCATATGAAAAACCCTTACCAACAAAAGAAATACCTGTCGTCCAGTTATGCGTGCCATTTGACACTCAGGAGTGTGGTTCAAGCTGTCGCAACATTCCTGGCTACACATGGGCCAACCGCATTCATGAAGGTCCTCAATCTCCACTGGCCCATAGCAACTAAGGCAAATGGGAGGTGAACCTCTCTGTGGCCCAGTGACCAGAGGCCTGTCTTCCAGAATCAATTCCCCCTTCTGCAGGTCACGAGCTGCCACAAGGTAGCGGCCCAATTCAGGGCTGCAATTAATTTTAAAGGGGCACGTTGGGTCTAAAGTGGGGTCCACTAATGCAGTTTCCTGGCTAGTGGCCATGTCACCGGCACGTTCGTTGAAGAAAGCTAACAGACTGGGGATGCAGCTTAGAAGCAGCCAGTTGCCTAGCATGACTTTTTTTTTAAAGATAAAAATAGCTATCTTGGCAGTTCCACTGCCGGATTATAAATAAATGGGGCAAAGTTGGCCAAGTTGGCAGGTTCTGAGCATTTGGAAACTTGTGTTTCCCCGAAGTACATGCCAAGAGGTTCTTGACACAGACTGGGGGTTTTTATGTCCTTGACCCTTCTGATTATATATTGGAAATTCATCATAGGCCTATTATTATATTGCATATGGACCCATGCAGGAATCCCTTAAATAATTGGCTTTTTCTGTCCCAGAGTTGATGTGATGTCCAGTGGGAAGGATTTTTAGCATGACCAATATTAATTAAATTAAAAACCTAACTTTCAGTGTGATAATCATTACAGCTAGGATGCTTTAGGGCAGAAGTTCCCAAACTTTTTGAGTCGCGGAGCACTTTTCAGGAGAGATATTCGTGATGGAGCACTAACATCATCGACGGCGTAAGCAGAAAAAAATTCTGGGGTGGAGGGTGGGGGGGGGGGCAGCACCAAATTAGTAAATGGGAAGGTGAGGGGCGAAATTTTTTGGGGTCCAAGGTCACACAAGCTACTGAGAGATTTGAATGGATATAGCTTATTGAAGAATTCCTTTTTTTCCCAACCTCTTCGCAGAGCACAGTTTGGGAAACTCGGCTCTAGGGTAAGTTGATCATTGACAGAGAGTTTAAGCAATGTTACGTTTGATTGCTAATGGTTCATAACAATTGCCAGCAACTGATAACATATGAGCAATTCCACGATAATGTCAACCGGGCAGGGGTTACAAAAAATTTATGGTAGGAGAAAATATATTGCTCTGAGTGTCAATTTGTTATATGAAAACACTGTTCTGGCAATTGACTCTGTGTAAGAAAGTGTCACAACCTCATATAATTCGCAGGAATTTCATATAATGTAGTAAACCCCTTCCTGTAAGGCTGTTTTACTTACGTATGTCCCGTCCCTAACGCGTACAGTAACCCTGCTTGTCATTTTGTGTGCATTTGAAAGTGGTCATTTAACACACTAGGTGAAAGTTCAGATCCTTCTTGTTCCCTGTGCCATTGGTATTACATTATCACTTGCATATTACATCGCAGGACCAGCGATCTGTCCCCACTTGCGCATGCGATTGTCCCGTGCCTAACGCTGGAATTGCTCATATCTCGTATGTTAGACCTCCCTTCAACAATCTACCTTCAGTGGTGAAATGTGGCCTAAGATAGAAAATGGTGATGGAACTACAAGCACTTCCATGTCACCGATCGGGACAAAAATTATGTGATTGGTCAATTGTAGGCCAGGTATGAATATGTGGGAATCACAAGCGTCACTGCTCGAGTAATTAGCAATTTAATGTGGCCCCGTAACCCCAGTGACGGGGATAGAGCACAGATTGGAACGTTCGAAACTAGTCAAGGTCGAGTAGCTCAGTTGGTAACGCTGTTGTTTAGAGATCAAAGATGTTCGCACTTGGTCTGGGACCCGTTTCCATTTTCGTTTTTTCCCCCCTTCATTTTCTTTTGTCTATTTCGTTTTTTTTCCTCCGTGTCTTTCTGTTTTACTCCTTTTCTTATGTCTACCAAGTAATTTCTTGACTTTTGCAAACAACCGACAGAAAACTTCGTTAGATTTTTTTTTTCTCTCTCACTCTACATACCTACCAGCATAGGCCATTGGGTAACTATTTTTGGCACTCGGGTCGAAATGTTAGGTCAATTGCTGCCACGGGTAAGCAAGTGCCTGTCCTGCTTTGTAGTACTTTGTTACGGGAAGTATGAATTTGTAAGTCCCAACCAAGCAGTCAATAAACCGTACGGGTCTTTCCCTCACAAGCCAGTCAGAGATGCGTTATATGAGCTCACTGGAGGGGAGGCGCTGTGGCTGAGATGGTAACGTCTCGGCTTGCTGTGCGAACGGTCCCGGGTTCGAATCCCACCCGGGAGTTCCCTTTCGCCTGCGTCAGGAGGATCTCTGACCCGCGCCTTGGCTGAAGTTGACTTCGTTTTTTTTTATTCGTGCTTATTATTAACAGCTCACTTCAATCATGCAGGATGCTCATATTTATTTATTTTATTTTAATACCCTGTAATAGGGCTCTGGGGCCCTTTTAGGGGGGTCGAATACCAGCATCTTTTTTAAATAGATTTTTCTGACATTTTTTCTTCATCACATGTGCAGAGAAGAAAGCACATGAGATAGGGATGGGGATTTCTGGGGAGGAGACAAGGGTGCAGGTGCAATGTCTTAAACACTGGGCCATGTGCAGTTCCCCAGGAGGTTAGGTTGCCAGATGCCTCCAAGGTGCGGGTCAGAGATCCTCCTGATGCTGGCGAAAGGGAACTCCCGGGCGGGATTCAAACCCGGGACCTATCGCACAGCAAGCTGAGACATTACCATCTCAGCCACAGCACCTCCCCTCCAGTGAGCTCATATAACGCGTCTCTGACTGGCTTGTGAGGGAAAGACCCGTACGGTTTATTGACTGCTTGGTTGGGACTTACAAATTAATACTTCCCGTAACAAAGGACTACAAAGCGGGACAGGCACTTGCTTACCCGCAGCAGTAATTGACCTAACATTTCAACCCGAGTGCCAAAAATAGTTATCGAATGGTCTTTGCTGGTAGGTATGTAGTAGAGTGAGAGAGAAAACAACAATCTAACGAAGTTTTCTGTCGGTCGTTTGCGAAAGTCAAGAAATTACTCGGTACACATAAGAAAAGGAGTAAAAAAGAAAGACACAGAAAAAAAATGAAATAGACAAAAGAAAAAGGAGAAGGGGGAAAAAAACGAAAATGGAAACCGGTCCCAGACCAGGTGCGAACTTACGATCCTTTGATCTCTAAATATACCAACTGAGATACTCGACCTTGACTAGTTTTGAACGTTCCAATTCGCGCTCTTTCCCCCGTCACCGGGGTACGGGGCCACATTCAATTGCTAATTACTCGAAAATGCTTGAGCAGTGACGCTTGTGATTCCCACATATTCATACCTGGCCTACAATTGACCAATCACGTAATTTTTGTCCCGATCGGTGACATTGAAGTGCTCGTAGTTTCCTTGCTAGTGATGGATATGACCGTGGATATGACTAACCTTAATTGCTAGTTTTGTTGTTGGCATTGAGATGTCAGTGCCCAAGTTCATATGCCTCGATTATATTTTTAAATTCCTTTTTTTTATGGCATGTGAGATGCATTGCAAGGACTACTCTTAAAATCCTCACATTAGATCACATTCAGGATGGCCATTGCAAGTGTTTAGTTTTTTTTTACATGGAATGGGCATACATTTAATACAAGCTTTCATTATAGGAAGATGGTAGCTGGACTGTCACCCAAGGAGGTTACGCAGTCAGCAGTTGGTATAAGCATCTCCCTAGACAAGATAGTGTCAGTTCTTCGAGAGGAAGAAAACACCTTGTCTCCACCAGCTGCAGAATTGGTGGTGTGTTCACTGGGTCAGTCATCTTTAACCAAAGAAAAGGCGTCTCTGGCCAGGGAGCTGTGGGCCTGTGGATTGAGGGCAGTGTTGTTGGATGTGGTCTTGAGCTTGGATGAAGTTCAAGACTCATGCCGAGAAATGGGTTGCATGCACTTGCTGCTTCTGAAGGATGGTGAGCTAGGAACTGTGCGCATCCGCTCTTGGGAAAAGGACCGGTAAGGCATCAAGTTCTCAAGTTTTACTGCTTTGGTTTTGAAGGAGGGGTAAACTTACATCCATATTCTACCAAGTATTGATACATGTGAAATATTGTTGATTAGGTTTCAAGAAAAGAAAATTGCTGTAACTGAAGCTGTAGATTACATACTGAAACAGCTACGACCATCAGGAGATGTCTCAGATGCATGGGGAACCAACAATTCATCCTCACGCGCTGAAGCTATCCGGGCTTCAGGAGATGCTTCCTTGCCCTCTCCACGAGTAGTCTGTTCTATATTTACCAATTCCAAATTGAGTGCGAAAGAAAGGCGCCGATATGAAAATCAGGTAAGTGATGCATAATGTCCCATATTGAACTTTCCTCATGCATTCATTTGTTTGCAGATCATTTCACATGTTACACCATCCCTCCAGCATTTTTCACCCCGTGTAGTGATTGAAGTGATGGGCCTGGATTTAGGTTCCCCTGTCATGAAGACTCTGGCGTCTCATTTAGAATTAGACACCATACAGGACTTCTGGTCTGGTGCTACCGAAGTCATGGAGAAGTATGTGTTTGTGCAATAAAATAGTCATAAGAATATTTATGATTGGATTGCACATTTCAGGCATCCTCGCTATAGGAAGTACTTAAGCAAGATATGCGACAAGATCTGTGAGCTGCGGTTTGAAAAAGAATGCCCAGTCATCATCCTGTACTCTTTGCCTGACAACATGCACAGAATTCTCCTTTAGTACTTATGCTTCTGAAAGCTGGCAGCTGTTGGGTTTTTTGGAAAAGCTAGTTATCATGAAGTACTGGTATTATGTGACAGGATATAAAGCATGTGGGTGGTGAAATTTGTTGCCTGTGATAAGCATAATTTTTATAATGTTATGGAATAAGTCAGCTCTCCGCAGAGAGAGAGTAAATTTCAGTACCCACACAAATGATGTTCTTTGTCATCATAAGAAGTAGGGAGGGAGGGAGGTGATATGAAGAATATGTTTTAGTTTTTTTAAATGTGAGTCTCTTTGTAACATACATGGATAAGAAACAGTCTCAAGGAGTGCCATAACTTATGGAAGAAACCTTGAGTCAATAGGACAATGAGAGGCATTTCTGTAATTTATTTTTTTGCAATGTTTTGGAGTAATAAATTACTGGAAATTATGGATACCTTTTAGACTTTTTTGAGGGAAAAAAGTCTTATAGAACTGCTCAGTCTGTCTGTAGACATGTATCAGACAGACAGAGCTGTGCTATAAGACTTTTTTTTCCGATTTTCGGGTTCCGGGTTCACTCTATCCGCACAAGTCACCTTCACCACCCCTTCCCCCTGGCTGCCCCCTCCCCCCACCACCCCCTACCCCTGACCGCCCATTCTCCCCAGACTGTCCCTTCCCCCCTGACATCCCAGTTCCCCCACCGCCCCCTCCCCCAGATCACCTGTTTCCCCCTCCCTCCTCCTACCCCCCGTTACCTGTCCACAGATGGACGGACAGACAGAGACTTGCTATATGACTTTTTCCGATGGATGAGAAAAGGTCTAAAAGATGGGTTTGCTAGGATATATTTTTTAAATGGGAAAGGGGTGGTCTGGGGGTAGGAGGAGGGTTGGAGAAAAGGGTGATCTGGGGGAGGGAGCAGTGAGGGGACTGGGAGGTCAGGGGGTAGGGGGTGGTGGGGGAATGAGGCACAGGTGGCATAATACACAACATGCAGGTTGACATCAACAACAATGCTACAGTCATTAGCCTACTTGAAAGAATGAGCGAAAGTCTACTCTAATCACGCTCCATGATTTGCCAAACTTGTTTATTTTTAACAGTGCATATGATGGTCAGTGAATCATGTACTAAAAGGATGAGGAGGGCAGCATCATGAATGTTATTAAGATAGATGTCAAAATGAAGCGAAGTGAGAGAAAAACTCAATTGTATCCAGTTCTTCTCCACCAAGTGATGTGGTTTTTGTGTGGCTCTTTCACATATACCTTTAGGGAAAAATAATTTCCTTACAACAAAAAGTTGTAATAATCAGGCTGAAAAATTTTGCTGGTGCCATCATTTTCTGCACCTTAGGGAAAAAAGCCCACAAAAAAGAACCGTTGGCCTTGACCTTTCCATTTTAGCATAGGGCTACCCTCAAACTTCATCAATATATTTTACCCAAAAGTTAATTCAATGAGACTAGAATTGACAAGCTCGAAATCAAAAGCAGGAGAGGAGAAAAACCTGTCATCTGGAAACTGTTGCAAACTGAAAGTAGCTGATAGGGGGAGTCATGAGATTGCATTTTTATGCATTTTTAAAAGTAAGTTTTGAAAATCGTGAATTGGTATTATATCCGCTTTGGAGGTCAGTTTGGATCTAGCTGGTTTTGCTTGAAAAAAAATATGTTTTTTCCACAGAAATTATTTTTTAAGAATAATATGGAGACTGTTAAGATGAGGATTCCGCTACTCATGAGACAGTCTCGTGTATATGTTTCATATAGATACGAAAAAACCTCACTTTTAACACATTTAACATTATGGGAAAATTTATCGCATTGGAGCTGGCTTGTTTTGTACCAGCCCCCAGACACTCTCCCTCTTTTCGTGTGAGCTTCGTTGATCTCTCCCACCGAGGGGGGTTGGCCACGGGCGCCGGGCGGCGCTAGGATCATGCACCAAGCGGCGCTAGGATCATGCACCAAGATGGTTAGTGGAGCCTTAACCTGGCAGCCACCTCAGAACCATTTCGGTCGACTCTGATTGGCTGGAGTAGTATAGGAGGCCTTTAAGACTCCAGCCAGTCAGAGTTGACTGAAATAATTCAGAATTGCCCTGTTAGGGAAGGCACCACCATCTCAGTGCGTGATCCTAGCGCCGCCCGTGGCCAACTCCCCTCGGTGGGTGGGGGAGATCAGCTAAGCTCATGGGGAGAGGAATGTACTGCTGTAGGGAGTGACTGGGGGCTGTTTTGTACACAAACATGGATCTAGTTGCTTTATCATGCAGAAAACATACTTTATGGCTTGTATCTAGTTGTTTTTGCTTAGGACATGCATTTTTGGAGCCATTTTACACCCATTTATATGTGGTTGTGCTAAACCATATTTGGGTACTGGTTAGAGGACATCATGGCCACTTCGAACTCATTTTTTCCCACGGTCGGATCTAGCTGCTTTTGCTTGGAAGCTCCTCAATTGGTTTTGCATGTAATTCAGTTGTTAAAACTGCTGACATATTTTGCATGAGTCTGTGAACTGAGATGTTCCCATCCTTGTAATACCTCCAGCTTTCTTATTGCAGGTTTCCACCTTGCATTTCATTCCTACTACCCCCAACTTGCCATCCTCGCAGTCCAATGCATGTGTCCTGCTTCCTCCCTCACAATCAAGGATAAAATCGCCCAAAGGAAGCTTACCAGCTTGCAAGACATTGCCAGTAGGATGTTGTTTCTTATGTTATAGCATATCCTATGGAATTTTCCTTGTATTACACATACCAGGTCAGAGGGGACCACCATACACTGCTGAGGGTATGGGTTGAATGGAAATCTAACAGTGTAAAAACTTGTTTTTAATGGCTTCAAAATGCTGATGATAATTCTACTCTCAGTACTTCATCTAATGGATGCCTAAAACCTCGCACAAGCAGAGAGAGAATCCTTTGCCCTCCACAGTGCAAACTGCCATAGCCTCGCAAATAAGTGAGAGATGCAGGCTTTGAATGTACTTACTACGTTCTTAACTCATCAATGGCAACACGAGCAAGGTGTTTTTTTCTTCCACTTCCCAAATTGTGCAAAAATAACAAAATGATACCCATGGAATTAGCTTCAAGTCCCAACAGCTTTTAAACATGACCTTCCTCTTTTGTGTACCTTTGTTACCCTTGTTAGTAAAATGTTGTGGGTTCAGCCAGAACAACATTATTTGTATCTTGACTGGCCAATAGAATCATCAGGAGATGAGTTGATGCTTGCTTGCATCTCAGTTCAATTCTGCCTTGATCATCTCCATATTCAGGCTGTAATGATAAAATGTAATGCAGTTACATCAGTGATATGTGCTCTTCAGGAAGAAAGAAAGTGAAAACCTACTTCCATAGCAGCTTGAAAGGCATTTTTTGCTGTGTCTATAGCCCACAGCAGCCTTTGATGTAGGGTCCTGTAGTGCTGCAATTTCTTTTCTTGTGCAAGGACTTCCAGGAGTAAAGTGTCTCTCTGCTGTGTTTGTGTATATAAGAAATTTCGCGCTTTTTCCAGTGTTTCCCTTGATGTCTGTTGCAATGCTTTTTCATTAATCAAATTGTTCTGCAGTGCTTTAGTTGTGTCCAGCTGCTGCGAAAAGGATGAGTATTTCTCCATCAAGAACATCTGCGTCTGAAAAGACAGGTGAAGTTCATTTAATTCTAGCATCCTGGGTAGGGTTGAAGAGAATGGCAATGTTGACGCATAAATCACATGGAGGAACATGGAAACTATGGAAGGTTGTGATAATTATGCTGTTTATAAGAAGATGATGGATGTTGTGTGGGAACGCATTGGTTTAGCGGTCATGCCTCTGGCCAGCCAAGTTGGAGCTTCAGGGTTCCAGTCCCTTCCAAAGCGGCACCTTCACTTGGTTGTGTCTTTTGTTACTTTTCTACTTCTGTGTCTGGGCTGCACTTCTTTACTGCCCAGGGCCATGCGAAAAGGTTGGGTGCTGTAGATGGTCCAAAAGGACCTGTAAACTACCACGGAGTTCCCTACCCTGGGAACCTTGTGCCTTCCATAGGCAAAGTTTCACAATAACTTTGTATGACCACATGTTTTATAAAGACTTGTGTTTTTTATTTTTATTTTCATTATTATTATTATTATTATTATTATTATTATTATTATTATTATTATTATTATTATTATTATTATTATTATATGGCTATTGTGGTACCAGTATGCATAATAATTTATCATGAAGATAGACTGACTTCTATTGTCACATCCCTCTCATAGGCAAGCTAAAATTGGTTATAAGAACTGACATCACTGGTTTTTGTTTTGGGTCTCAGTGGTTTGTTCTAAAGCACTGGTCAGCTATAGGCATGGGACATAGACAGACTATAAATTATACAGGGTCATCGAAAAAGAATGTCCCAATTAAAAAACCCTATAACTCGAAAACTTGCACCAAAGCAGGTTGGTGTAGTGGTTAGCCTAAGGAGTCCGACTGCTAATCGGGAGGCCCTGGGTTCGATTCACGGGGCCGGCGATCCTGATCGTGGTCTCCTGTGGTTTTCCATGGTCCCCCCCAGGATAATTCCGGGATCGCTTCCATACAATAGGCCACAGCCGCTTCCTTCCTTCCCTGTCCTTGGCCCCATCCATGTGAGGAAGATTTCAGAAAGATTAAGCGGTGAAATGGTGGTATTCCACCCCCCTAATGGAGCGCCGATTCTCCCAATGGGGTAATATAAATAAATACAGTAAAACTTCTATAAGTAGAACTTCCCTAAGTCGAAGTTCTCTATAAGTCGAAGAAAATGATGAGCTTGGTTGGTCACAATGTAAAAGAATAGGAAATAGACTTCCCTAACTAGAATTTCTATAACTCGAAGTGCAGGCAGGGCCTTACAATGGGATATCAATGCACTTTCAGTCTCCCTAAGTCGAAGTTCATGTTGGCGAGTACGGAAAATTTTCTCATTTCCCAGGTGAAGGGTCGAGAGTGGGCCAACATGCACAGAAAGGCTCAATTTCCTGATCTCCGTCTACCAGATGTACCGAAAGAAGTGTTTGACTCGATTGTGACAATTTATTGAATCCTTGAATCTAAGAGTAGGCAAATGTCCATAACAGAGTTTGTTTTTTTTACAACAAAACAACTAGGAACATTGTAAGTGTGATAGTGACAGTTATTTTAAAGTTTTGAACACCTTTCGTAACTGGATATAAAGTTAGGCTTCCTTATCAAGTTGTGTGCTTAAAAAAAGCCAAACTTCTCTAACTGGAGTCTTCGTCTGTAACTGGAAGTTTTATTCCGGTCCCATGGAGATTCGACTTATTTTCGAGTAACAAATGGAACTCATATCGAAACAAACTTAAGACATTTCATAGCATTGTAGTGCCTCACGATTATGCGTAAGAGACACCACAAAATAACCCAGGGAAACACACCGGGGAAGAGGGGTGTTGACTTCTATTCAGGACAACTCGTATCGATACAACACATCCGTCCAGGAGGATGGTAGAACAAGAACTAACTTTATCAAAACATCAACAACATCAGTGCCCTGGCAACCAGGGCAACAGACAACAACCTGGTTGCCAGGACACTACAATCTTCCCCCCTTAAGAGCGCGCTCTAGGCTACGCTATTCATTGTTGCGGGGAGCCCGTCGCGGGCCGGCCCGTGAGTTTGACACTTCTTCCTCTCGCTGTCACGGCCGCAAATATGGAGGTATCGGCATGAAACTGGAGTATATGGACGCGAAAGGGTTGCACTTTGAGATGGTGAGCTTATTTTTCTCCTGGGGCAATATTTGCGGCCGCCGCGGCCAGGTACATTTTTTTATTTTGACCCGCAATTACTCCTTTCCATGTCGGTATCTGTGAAATTCGAGAGCGTCAGCATG
>JYFJ02005823.1:0-22720 GCA_000934665.2 Catajapyx aquilonaris
ATGGCCCTGTGTGCCTCGTGGCAAAGTGCGGAACCAACTTTTCTGTGTGCAATAAAAACTCCCAAATGTGGTCTTTCGTTCTATGTATGTCTTGTCACACCGCATCTAATAGAAATTAAGCAACTTTCAAATGTTGACAATCATTTAGGGACACCCTGTATTTCAAGTTATGGCCACCCTTAGGCTTTTCTGCTTAGTGGCAAATCCAGTGCTGGAAATCCCTCGGCAAAAATTTTGAATTTTTAAATGATTTTCCCTTTATTTCATATTATTGTAGCCTATTTGAAAAATATTTATTGCAACTTGTGGCCACCCCTAGGCAATTGCATACCCTGCCTAATGGTAAATCCGGCACTGCTTCAAGTCGCATATTTATTTATTTATTATTTTTCTTCGTTTACTTTTTGGAATGCCGAAATCTGCCGCCCTAGGCAACTGCCTAGGTTGCCTTGCCATAAACCCGGTGCTGAGTACGTACAAGTAGACTAAAATGTGATACAAAATATGCAGGCTACTCCTCAGTGCCCTGTGCTGATGTGAATGTTTCAGAAAGTTGAAAGAAAGGTAAGCTTTGCCTTCTATTACATATACAGCATATAGCAACAAGTCCCCTGAGGCAGTGTAGCTTTAGTCTCATCACAGGGACAGTGTCAGTGATGTGATGCATGCACAGTGCGGCAGAATCAGAAAAAGCTGGTCAGAAGTCCCTGGCAGTTTAATTGTGACCTGGAAAGTGCATGAATTTTCGAAATTGTCATTCAAGGAACACATTTTGATAGAATGTGCATGTGAGTGAGTCATTGGAAGAACATGGCGACCGTGAATCCAATATATGTATAGAAAACCACAGTAAAACTTACAGCTGAAATCATCCCAAGACAATTTCATTCGGTCAAGGAAGCCATTGAAAATAAATGTGTCCTCTACATAAAATGACCAAAAATTGTTATTTTAAAAATGGCGGCCATGAATACAATATATGTATAGAGAGCCTTAATAAAACATACAACCCAAATCATTCAAAGTGAATTTGGTTTGGTCTAGGAAGTTAATCAAAACGAATGTGTCCTCTACATGAAACGACGGAATATTGTCATTTTAAAAATGGTGACTGTTCACAGTGTAAGTATATATTGCGTGGAGCAAACCGTCATTTTTAAAATAACAATTTTTGGTCAATTTATGTAGAGGACACATTTATTTTCAATGGCTTCCCTGACCGAATGAAATTGTCTTGGGATGATTTCAGCTGTATGTTTTACTATGGCTCTCTAGACATATATTGGATTCACGGCCGCCATGTTCTTCCAATGACTCGTTCACATGCACATTCTATCAACATGTGCTCCTTGAATGGCAATTTCGAAAATTCATGCACTTCCCAGGTCACAATTATTGAACCGCAGATCTTCTGTCATCTTTTTTGAATGCAGATCCGCAATCGTAGCCAAGAGCAAAGACACGTCGTTTATCCTTATGTGCAAATGTGTGCAATACCTTTTGCCTTAGCAAGCTCAAGCATAACATTGGCAATCACCCACTGACCAAAAAGTCGTGGAGAGAGGCAGCAAAAGGACTGTACGCCTAACAATGTGTGAATATGTCACTTTTAAATTATCGCTATATTCCGAATTTTTTGTGCCTTTATAATGGAAGATGTTAAAATATCATAATATTGGACAGAAAGAGCACATAATACTTCATGTTGTCACATATGTTTCTTTACATTCCCTATCACACTTTTCGGAATCAATGAAATATTACTTGATGCTACTTTTGCCTGCGATACAGGAAGCGTAAAATCTGCCATGTTTGACACATTATTGTGGTGTAACAAAGGAACCCACGTGGAAAATATTCGGAAGTCTGATAGGTTGGACATTTTCGATTGTGATAAAACCCTCCTTTATTATCGCGAAGAAAGTTCGCATTTTTTGTTCTTGGCCAGCTTTTTCCGATTCTGCCACACTGTGGCATGGTACAACTACAACTACACTTGCACTGTCACAAAACTGCAGTGCTATTGTCACTATCACTATTAAGATAGCACATCTCCCATTTGCTAAAACAACGTCATGCATGCTGGCAACCCACTGTATTCTGCTGGGTGTTGCCCTCCTTGAGCCTGAATGCCTGCAGTCGGTGGTGGCATTGCCAATGGCAAACTCCTGTGGGGATCCAGGCCTCCATTGTATGGTGGTGGATTGGGATGAAGGTGTGGATCCAACAGCATAGGAGGATGTGGGGGTGGTGGAGGTGGATGAGGTGGGTGCACTCCCCTCATGTGCGTAGGATGGGGAGGTGGAGGGATAGGTGGTGGTGGTGGTGGAAGGGTCTGAGCACCTGATACTGGTAATCCAACTCCCATCTCCTCCAGCTTGGCAATCAGACCTCTGGACATGGCTGCAGTGCTGGTGGCCACATGACCTACCATGGTGGCCACTCCTGGGGGCAAATCCTCCAGCTTGACTCCAGTTCCAACACCACCTCCCCTGGACATAATTGGAGGAGCTGACACCATGTGTGAGTGGGCATGGGAGTGGGCATGTGTATGCGGGATAGTGGTGGTCACTGAGACAGGAATGTCCCCACCCATTTTTCCACTGGCCGCTGTGGTGGTGATGAATGGTCGAGGCAAGGGAGCACTGCCCATGGATGCTGCAGCTGCTGCTGCCACTGCAATGTGATGGAGGTCTAGGCCAGAAGGCTGGAAACCTGTCCACCCCAATAACGAGAACAATACCACACTGTAA
This sequence comes from Catajapyx aquilonaris, assembly GCA_000934665.2. Lineage (NCBI taxonomy): Eukaryota > Metazoa > Arthropoda > Diplura > Dicellurata > Japygidae > Catajapyx > Catajapyx aquilonaris. Next base: position 2,754 of record JYFJ02005823.1, read on the forward strand.
ATATATTATCTTTGGAATATACTTTAGACCTTGAGCCTGTAGTTGACCATTGACAGATTTTGTGGCAATAAATACGGTTTCCTATATTTGTGTGAGCTTTACTAAATTGTTACCAAGTATTATCCTGTTCTAGGAGCAATGTGGGCAATGTGCAAGACTCACCTGGTTGGGCATGCAGAGATGCGGGAGGAGGAGGAGGCGGTGGCGGAGGCATATGCACCCCAACATCAGCTGGAGGTTGCAGATGAGCCATGGGAGGCATGGCCCCAATGTCCCCTATAGTAGCAACCACTCCAGGGGGTGCACCAGACACCACCACAGCAGTAACACATTTCGCTGGATCAAACCTGGTCTCCACCAATTTACTAGCCCTGGCCTTGTAACCTTTGGACCTCCCACCCTTCCCTCTTCCACCGTGACCTCCCCTTCCACTACTACCACTGTTGCTTAATCCAGACATCACTCCCAGTCCATCCCCATGGTGATGCCTTTGCCTGTGTTCCTTCAACTTGTCCCTACGAGTGGAGGCATACTCGCAGTGGTCACACTTATAAGGTCGCTCGTTGAAATGAATCCTCTCATGGCGAACGAGATGGGACTTCTCCAAAAAACGTCTCCCACATATCCCACACCCATGAGGACGCACACCTCTGTGGACACGCATGTGAGTCTCCAGCTGAGCCTTCTTAGGTGTGGAATAGTGGCACTGAGGGTCTTCACAGCGATACACATCTCCATTTCCAGCATGAACCCTCCGATGGGCCACAAAGTGGTTGAGGAACTTGGTCGAGAAGCCACATATGTCACACACATAGGGACGTTCACTGTTGTGCGTTGCTAAATGTTGCTCCAGGTTGGCACGCACTGTGAATGCACGGCCACACAAATGGCCTGAAATGTCCATGAATTCAAGAAAAGGCTGTGCCATATTGTAAGTAGCATTGTGCAATTACAATATAACAAAATAACAAAAAATATAAGAGAATTATTCGCTATTCCATTCCCACAAGTAGATTCTATTTCCAAAATTGATAAAATAAATTAATAAATATGACACCCGTCTGTAACCTTCAAGTTAATATTGACTGGCACTGGACAGCCTTTGTTTCCATTAATTCAGTGCCCAAAAAAACAAATGCCAGCCTTAAGCCTATTCAGTACTCACATGGATATGATGGCCTCTGCCCTGAATGGCAACGGATATGTGCCACTAGATTAATTTTAGTCCTACACCTGTAGCCACACTGGTTGCATCGGAAAGGACGTTCATCTGTATGCTTCATCCGATGCATCAGGAGAATGTGGATCTGCTCACAAGTAAACTCACCTGCAATGGAGTTAGTATGTACATAACTTCCTCACAACCGAAACTTTCTCTCACACTCACATCTGTCACATTGAAAAGGAGGTCCTTTAAAGTGGCCCTTCATGTGCAGATAATATTCTCGGTTCCATTTGCAGGTGAACCCACACACTCCACACTTGTAGGTTATGTCCTTCGCATGGCTGCTGGAAACATGTTGCTCCAGGTGGGAGGAGTCCTTTGCTATGAACACGCACAGGTGGCATTTCAATCCACGTCCTATCCTATTCTTCTTGGCTTCTGCAGAAACAAAATAATTAATCAATGAACCCAGCCCGTAACTTTATTAAGCATGCAAATGTTGAAAAAATGTCAGTGCATTTTCTCATTGGTAAAATTTTATCCCCAAAATACAGTTCAATGAAGAGTGACACTCTCAAGAATTTATGAATGCAATTATTTTCACTATCATTTGAAACACTTCATATGAAACTGCCATAGCTGCAAAAAAAATATTTCCACGCACATCATCACTTTTAAAATGATTGCGGAGAAAAAATTATGTTTTTTCATCAAATTTACCATGAAGCCTGCTTCACAAATTCGGCGGAAGGCTGAGCGAGCGGGTGTCAAGAGTACATTTAGGGCGTGACTTGGTGAGCAGAACCTGAGCAGTGGCAATTCACAAATTTGGCGATGGTGCTGCAGGCGGAAACTCTGAGTGGTGGGAATCCACAAAGCCCAACTGGATGGACTTTGCGATTGCCACTGCTCAGGTTCCGCGCCCCAAACCACGCCCCCAAATGCACTCTTGCCGCCCACTCAGCCTTCCACCGAATTTGCGAAGCAGGCTTAAGAGTGACTCTCATTATTTTCTCCCCAGCCACCCATCTGGCTTATAATTTCAGATCACGTGCCATTGGCTGTATGGATAAAATACCCCAGACTGACAAAAGGCATTCTCCAGAGGATTACCTTCTTCAGGGGGTCTTTTATTCACTGCCAACCTCTTGTAAATCTCACATTTTAATGATAGCTCACCCAACCCCCACAGCAGAAAATGAAGGAGATGAACAGCATGTTCCTCAAGTGAATCTCTGCCTTTCTTTTTTACTACATAACACAATACATAACATTAAAATTTTGTCTTAGCTATTTCCCAAAGCATTAAAATCCATCTTGTTGGTTGCAAATTGGTTTTACTATAGGATCATTAAATTTCAGTAAATGTCAGTTTTAGTTAAGACAATGTGGTGCTAAAAATAGGCTCCTAAAAAGCATGTGCGGAAAAGAGAGAGAATTTATTATTGTAATGTTCTCAGTAACAGAAGATCTATCAATGTGATTTAATTCCTGAAGTTTTTCATTCTCTGAGGTATAAATAAAATACCGCTCCATTTTTTTGTGCATCTTCCTGTAGCTTCAAAAGAGCTTCCATGTGGACAGGGGAATACTTTTTCTCCATTCTCTCCTTCACTCTCACAAAGAATTTTACACGTAAAAATATATTCATAAAGTTTGTTTCTAATAATAGGAATAATCAACTCACTCATCCTAAGTACGATGGGAACTTTGTCATCCTCGACCTTTCCATCTAGTTTCCCAGCTTCTTGCACAATCCCTTCCATGCCACCAGACTCTCCCACTTTCTCCACCTTAGGCGGAGGCCCTTGGATAGAAATTGGTATCATGGAGTTTGAAGAATGGTCCTTCATTCCTGGCACTCCAGACATATCCAATATGGGTCCGTTTGGAATTCCTGGTGGAAAGTACTGCTGCTGTTGCTGAGGCTGTCAGAAAAGCACATTGAGCTTACTTTTAACAACACCTAAAGAGTTTGAGCATTACCTCCAGAACCAGACCTGTTACCACACCAATCCTAAATACTGTATTACAGAAACATACACCTAGGGTTTATGCAATACCAACTTACATATACAGGGTGTTCCAAGGTCTTGGGTGGGTTTTTGTTACCACTGATATTGTCCAAATTAGTTATTTTTGTGTAGCTTGTTGTGCCCCAGTCCAGGTGCCTCAATACTATCAGGTGGTCGTATCAGTGGGCAATAGGGCACCTGGATCCGGGCCCAACAAGCTACAAAAAAAATAACAGCTGTGAGAGAAATTTCCTGTAACTCTAACTATTATAATAGGCCCCATGAACTTGGAACACCCGGTATACTCTGATTTTAAAATGTTCAGAATGACTGCATAAGCCCTCCCAAATTTTGGAAAGGTTTACTAGGGGGTCTTGACGAATCAAGTGGGCCTAAATGTTGCTAGACCGTCTCGGATCTTGGTGAAAATAAACGCAGATGTACTGAACTATTCCTTAATGCTGCTTATAAAGTTGCAACCATATTGCACAATACCATGATGAGGGAAAAAATCGCGACAATCGGGAAATGGCTGAAAATTATGCCTTTTTTGAAGATTTTTTTTTTTTCCGGTTAGTGGTAGTGGTCAAACCCCAATGAACATACGAGTATATATCAAAAGAAAGAGAAACACCAGGAAAATGCTCTTATGGAATTGGTTTTCCTCTAGAATGTAAAAAGAAATTTTTATAGCATTTCATTGGTCATTTGCTCAGTCACATGCCCAAGAATTGTGACCTCAACAATTAGTGATGTATTTGCGTTACATCAGCCATACTTGGTGACACTAATTGTGACGGACATAAGGTTCAGTATGTTAAGTTTGAGGCCTGGGTCATGCACGGTTTGCGAGAAAATAATAGATGTTTTGCAGATATACCGTTAATTTCACTCTTCTACGAAAGATTCTGTTTCTGTTTCTGAAGATGTGAATAATGATCTCTATAGTACCTTTCGCTCTGATTCCAAATCTGCACTTAGAATTGTGCGGTCAGGCACAGTCCTTGAGATATACTGCATTTACTAATATATATAGTATATTAGTAAATGCAGTATATCTTGAAAACTGTGCCTGACAGCACAATTCTAAGTGCAGATTTGGAATCAGGGCAAAAGGTACTATAAGAATCACTATTCACATCTTCAGAAAGAGCAAAAATGGTTTATGTAGAAGAGTGAAATTAACGGTATATCTGCAAAACAAATTATTTTCTCGCTAACCATGCATGACGCAGGCCTGAAACTTAACATACTGAACCTTATGTCCATCACAACTAGTGTCACCAAATATGACTGATGTAACTCAAATACGTCACTAATTGTTGAGGTCACAATTCTTGGGCATGCCACTGAGCAAGTGACCAATGAAAAGCTATAAAAATTGAGTTTTACATTTTAGAGGAAAACACATTGCATAGGTGCATTTTCCTGGTGTTTCTCTTTCTGTTGATATATATGTTGATTGGCTTTTGACCACTTCCACTAACAGAAAAAAAATCTTCAAAAAAGGCCTCATTTTCAGCCATTTCCAGATATTTGCGATTTCTTTCCTCGTCATGGTATTTCTCAATATGGCTGAATCTTTATTAGCAGCATTACGGAATGGGTGAGTACATCTGTGATTATTTTTACCAAGATCCGAGACGGTCTAACAACATTCAGGCCCACTTGATTCGGAAAGACCCCTAGTAAACCGTTCCAAACTTTAAAACGATATATCTGAAAAACTGTGCCTCACAGCACAATATTATAATTACAGATTTGGAATCAGTGGCAAAAACACTTATTGAAACACATATCATAACCCGAGAAAATTTACCTTTGTCGAACAGTGTTATTATTGATGATGCTGCTGCTGCTTCTGCTGCGGCTGTTATTAATATTACACATATAATCTTTAAAAATTTTAAAATATCATTTAACAAATCCACTGAAGGATAATCAGATTTTACACTACCTACATAGCGCCTCCTACAAAACATTTTGATACTTCCCATTTTATGCCCTTTTACATTAACACAGGTTTCTAAATGACTTTTGAAAAATATTATCTGAAATTTTTGCAAATAACAACACAATATAAGCAAAAACACATCACTGTGACACTTGTGAGTCCAAACACAACAATATAGGTGCTTAATCTTTTGATTTTGTGGTGGCTTAACGCAGGGTCTGCAGATATAATATACAGTACTGTATTGTTGGTCTCTACACTACACAAAGTACTCCATCCATTGTTACAAAACCCGACATGCACTGCAGTTCTTGTCAAAGAAGGGAAAGAAACCCTCGGAACTCAATGACCCTCAACCTGTAACCCACCATTAAATGTGTGTATGAAATGTTTCAAATACTCAGCATTAAAATCTAGCTCATTTACTACACTACTACAGTATAATTTTGTTTGTTTCATGCTGAATCTCATATATGCTGCTGTGTTACTGGAACCAATCCCAGGAGCAAAATGGGTAGTACCAGTATGATCATTTCTAAAACTGCACTTTTGGTTTCACAGCCCCTGATGATCGAATCCAACCATTTTTATGAGGACTGCAAATGGCATCATCATTTCCATTATATGCTCATGCATTTGTCTTCTACAAATTTTCTTATAAATTTGATTATGCACATGTATGGGATAGTGACTAGTAATAAACTGTTGGAGTGCCTCATTTTCCTACCTATCTTGGGTTATGCAAAAGAGTATTGGAAAAATGTTTTCCTAGGCATGGCAAAATATGGCATTAAAATAAAGCCAGGAAAGATGGGAAGACAGTCTTCCCATTTAAGAGATCACTGGAAAGGAGAGAGTCAATGTGTTGGTGGCATTGTTACTACCACCTTCCATGCAAAAAGATAGGGATGAACAGGGTTGCAAGCCTGATTTTACCTTAATAAGAAAAAAAGCTCCCATGACATGTCAAAAATCAAAGATAACTAGGAAGTGTTACATACCTCCATAAATTTATTATTCCATACTCCTGCAAACATTATTTTGCTAGAAATCTGTCATAGGAAGTCAAGTCCAGCATGTTATAATAGAAACAGTGCAGCCACTGTGTCCAGAACAAAAGGGTTGAAACCAATGTCATGTAATTCGACACAAAGGGATGGGAAAGTAACACTTAGCGTGCCAGACAAAACACAAAGAGGATCAAGCACAGAGATGTGAGTGAGACAACCTGGGTAGAGGGAGGTTGAGACGTGAGAAATCCAGGCAGGAAGTTCCCGGGGAGGGGAGCCTGTTGGTGGCAGGGGGCAGGCAAGCCTCGGCAGTGCAAGGCCCAAAACTGCAACACCAGAGCTTGTCAGTGCCACACACACATCTACTCACTCATCCATTCACCTATGCATTTGCTCAACCACATTTTCAACACAACACAGATATTATAACATGACAGTGTTTAGAAGAACTGTGCATACTGCACAAGTACATAAGGTGCTCATCTATTCGTGTTAAAACGTATACAACAGGGTTACCTTGCAGCATTCCTTCAAAATTACTTCAATGTTCTGCCAAATAGTCTGCAGCAGTATAATCAGAAATATCAAATATTACTAATATTTTAAGCAATTTGTCCCACTCTAACTGCCTTGGTTGAAAGAGAATTGAGAAAAAAAGTACAGCAATATTAGAAAGCACTATGTGGCAAAAATTACAGGAACTAGGAGCTCCTTGCAATGTGATATTACATTTTGGCACACTTGGCATACTGACATGTACACTCCATTACCATATGAATCTCACAATCACATTACTTTCTTCCATTGATTTGATGAATAATATCCACTGCCAAGGCCAGAAAGTTGTACCAAGGTGCATGCAATTCGCATCAAGTCAGGATGCCTGTACATTCACACTCACATTCTTTGCACTCTAATGACTGACCAGAATACAATCTCGCCTGGGACATTGCTTAGAATGTACAATATTATGCTGATGTCTGCATATCTAGCAGAAATGAAACAATATTAAAAGCAGTTCCTCCTTTTCAAAAAAGATTTTCTCCTGCCGTGCTGCTAAAAGCAACCCAGTATCATGCAGGGAGGTTTGAGAAAGACACCTGATACTTCAGTACGAAAAAGTAGGTTATATGACATACTAAAATATTGTTCTAAGCATGCTCTGAAACATTACTAGCCAGCTATGAGCATGGAACATACAGCAGACTCTGAATGTATGAGCCTTGGCAATAAGCAACCCTTGGTTATAGCCAACTCAAAAGGCTTGTCCTGGCATACTTCCATAATATGGAAGTAGGCCGAAACGAGCCTTCATTATATGATCTCGTCTGTGTATTTGGATATAGGAATCTCTGTTATAGGACACTGATTTTCGCGGTCCCTTGAAGTCTCTTAGATCCGGAGTCGGCTGTATCTTCTAAAGTCAAAGCATTGGGACCCTTTCATTTGTACAATATTATTCCACATAAATACTTACTCCAATATCTTTGCAATTAATGATCTGAACTTAGGTCAAAACTACCAGACTCACATCTCTTGGCAGTGGTGGAATCATGGTTTGTGATGGCTCCACACTCCTTAATGTCTGAGTAGTATCATCCTGCAGGCCAGCAATAGCATTTGAGAGAGCAACGCCCAAGAAGTTGTCACTATCAGTTGCTTCCCCATCCTTTAAAAGGATGACAAAAAATGCTTATTTATCCTTACTTCTAACAAAATTAAACATCTTACCTGGAGAAACTTTGCCTTAAGGCCATGATAATGCTGCTGGTATTTCAACAAATGAATGTTGTTCTGGGCCAGGCATTGCAAGTAAAGGAAGAGGCATCTCTCGCTTGCCACAAAAAGGGGATCTTGATCGACACAATCCATGGCAAAATTGGAATCCAAATTGTCCCAGTTCACATAACCCAAGAGAGAGCGAAGGTCACGCTCCCTTGCATTCAGGTCTCGATGGACCCAGCGTACTACGAACCTCAAGACACCATCTGGTGGGATGCTCCACGACTAATGTGCAAAAGAGAAAAACTGGTTAGGACATTCCTCTGTGGCATTCAAAAGACCTCATGACTCTACATCTAATCAACTACATCAACCAGAGATGCACTCACACGTACATGAACCCTACTGGCTGTGTTCAAGAAGTGGCAGGATTAGCTTTGTACTTCACGCCACTTGACTTTTTTTGCCGGTAAAATATTAACACAACCCAGGCATGCCAGCAAAGCTACCATATCCATATATTTAAAAAATCTGGTCACCCTCACACTAGTGAATGTCAAAGTCCTATTTTAAACACTGATTATATGCCAGATGTGTAATGAGGGCCTCTCTCAAGGTATTACACAGACCTTGATTTATTTTGCGTTTTACAGTTTCACATTCAGACTGTTTCGTTGCAATGCCCTGGTCCAACACTAGATGTGTGATCCATGTTTATAATGCTACTGTCCCTTTCCTCATCATTCTATTGCACCTATTAAGCGCAATTAAAACAATTGCACAATTCCATAACACCTTGTAGCAACCCAACACAAAGCTGGGCATATCACTTCCACAAGACTAGGAAAGTGGTGGTGTCAAATTATGGTAAGAATTCCTACACAAAATTTTACAATACCAGAATTTGCTGATTATAAATGTTTCATTTTTCTTATGGATCAAAGGTGATTTTACAAGTATTCTTTATCAACTTTAACGACTATAAATTACTACTTCCCATTACCTTGTCAGATAAAAATGCCTCAATCTTCTGCAACGGATAGTCCATGAGTTCATCCCTTTGAAGCAGTTCCTGGTGATTGCACTGCACAAAAAGCACTGCATGTTTCGCCAGAGCTGGCATGTTGTATTTGTCAGCCATCTCTTTAACAGAAAGACAGTTGGTGATGTCCAAGTATCGGTCCAGGTACTCAGCACAATAATTCTTCAGCTTTCCCACCAAGAAGTGGTTGGCCAGACGGAGAAGCTCAGCCACATTATTTTTGTCTATAACAACAGACCCCGTATACATGTAGTTGAGCAGGCACTGGAACACCTCATGGTTCTGGCACGTCACTGTCAACTGCTCTTTGACCATACGGTGCATGCGAAGGATGGAGTCAAAGTACGGCGAGCAGGCTGCCAGCACATTGCGGTGCGCACGGAATTGACGCCCCTGGACATGGAGCACCACATCGCAGAAGCGGCCTTCATCCTTCTGGGAGCGGAGACGCTCCAACACAGTGTTGCCTTGCTGGTTCTCCGTGAAATTCATCGCGTTGTTTGGCAATGCCATCGCCATCTGCCACCAACCCGTGTACAGCTCTCCCACTTCCTACACATAAGACGCAGGTGCCGTAATCCCACCTGCGGAAAGAAAGAAGCCAAATTATTCAAGTCATACAGGTCATACGCTGCTCTCAATATTACAAACTGCAAGCTCAGTGTGAACCATTTGTTTCTGGCATGTCTTGCATGCTTGTCAAACCTCCATTCTGCACCCCCATTTTTTAATAGGCACTGCCTGTCATTAAATTTGTAACGATTTTTCGTGCCTGCTGATCCCAAAGGGCGATAAACACAATCGTCCTTACCTTCACGTGACGAGTTACCGCTGATTATTCCCCATCAACGGTAAATACCCAGCCGCGATTGACCAAAATAATTACAGGGCGAGCTGACCACCAACTGGACGGTTGTTCGGGCCCTACGGACCTTTTCTCCGTCGGCCCGGGCTCTCCCATGCCCCCGGACTGTCCCCCATGTCGGCCCAGTCCCTCTGAAAACAACGGGCAGTTCGAAATAATCCGGAATCCCAGCGATTGTGGCACGGATCGCACGACTTGTTAAAATAAAATAAAAAGAATGAAAAAAAAAAAAGGAACGACTTTGGGGTGGTGTCGGGGTTGCCAATCCTGAAAAATTTGGAACTGAATTTTGGCGCCAATCCGAAATGGTGGGTGGGTGGGTGGTTCCGTTTTTGGTGGGTGGTTGGGTGGGCGGATCGAGACGGGTGGGTGGACAGCGGGCTGGTGGACCAGGGAGATGTCCAAGTTCGGTTTCCGTGGGAAATTCTAGGTGACAAATCCGGGAGGAAAAAAGGTCCGTGAGCGGACACGGGCAGATCGAAATGGATATTTTAATGACCTCGCGCTGAAATTGGGTGTGTTGGCAATCATGCGCGTGACGTCACAGGGCGTCACGACAAGACCCGATGACGAATCGACATTTTCATCTGAATTCGTGTAGGGAACGGCCTTGCCGCACGGTGCGCCTTTACCCACCGATACATCCCCTTTATCAGGTTTCATTGAGGCCTCTCCCGCATAGAGTGTCTCTACCTGATCCAATCGGATGTGAAACGCCCTTTTTTTCCAGCCGGTGAAGCACTCGACCGACTTCTTTTTTTTTTGTAAATCTCTTTGTGCCGGCCTTTTTACACGTTCTGCTTTCCCTTTCTGTTGTCATTTTGCACCTAGGTAAGCCTGGTAGGGTTTTATAAGTTGTTGTTACTCATTGGCATTATTAATTTCCTGTTTGTCATTTATGCAGTTAAATTTTATTTTATGATATTTTGTTGCCTTTAGTTATGTTTGCACTTTGTGCCGTGTAGATAGGGAAATTTTGTTTGCAGGGTGAAACACTGCCAGATTCTTGACGACAAATATTAACAATGCCTCTGAACCAGTAAGTGACAAAAGCTGCGAACAGTGCAATTAGGGTGTACTTGCTATTATGTAATTTCCGCTGCAGGAAGACTGTTGACAAGCTCAGCGGTGAGTTTGGCTCCTTGGGCATGTCGCACCAAACGGGGATAACTGCCAATGAGGAGCTTCGCCACTTCTTTGGACCCTGCAAGACTGATCGGAACCTGCGCCTTGTGAAGGTCTCCATCATTAACGAGGAGCTGTCACTGGATGGAAGTTGTGGGAAGAAGGGGACCTGGCAGGAAGATTATGACTCGATAATGCTTCCGATGCTTGAAAATAAGACGCCATGCTTTGTGTTGTATCGACTTGATCCTGTTTCTGATGAAGAAGCGGGTTGGATGCTAATTAGCTGGTCTCCTGACGATTCGCCAGTCAGGCTCAAGATGTTGTATGCATCGACTAAGGCCACGCTGAGGCTTGAGTTTGGTGGAGGGCATATTCAGGAGGAGTTCTTTGGCACCACGAGGGACGAGATATGTTATGATGGGTATTTGAAGCACTGCAAGAATGTAGCTGCACCGACTCCTTTGACTTCTGCAGAGGAGGAATTGGCGGAGTTGCGCCGGACAGAGTGCAGAGCTGACATTGGAATCGATTCCAAGCACCAGACTTTGCAAGGAGTGGCATTCCCAATTTCAAAGGAAGCCATACAGGCTTTACACGCACTAAAAGCAAAGGAAATTAATTACGTTCAACTCAGCATTGGCAAGTATTGTCATACTATACAGGTAGTGACAATTTCCTTGTAAAATTCTAGAAGTTAATACAGTGAAGCCTACCAAATGCCTAGTCTAGAGAAAACATGTATCGCACAAAGATTTTGTGGTTTTGGCAGCAAAATAGGATTTAGACTACGTAGTTTTTTTACCATATGTAGTGGACCTGTCTAATTCGGAAATGGGCAACAAATTTTATGTCGAGTCTGCTAAAGACAGATTATATGATATTCCAGATAAGGCCCCACTTTTTATTAGAAAGCTACTCTGATGTACACCAATTAAGTTTTATTGTCCTTTCCAGATCTTGACAAGGAAATCATAAACCTTGAAAGAGCAATGGAAACTCCATTGGAGAAGCTTCCCAAGTGTGTTCCAACAAATCATGCGAGATACCACCTGTTCAACTTTAAACATATCCATGAAGGCGATTACATGGAAATAATAGGTGAGTACCGTTTCTCCTGCTCTGCGGAAAACAAGGTTGTTTGCCCCAAAAATGAGTCTCATGTCAATTTATTTACCCTCTAGTGTTCATCTACTCCATGCCTGGTTACGAGTGTCCAGTAAAGGAGCGCATGCTGTACTCAAGTTGCAAAGCCCCCCTGGTGGATGCGGTGGAAACGCAAGTTGGGATTGAGGTGGGAAAGAAGGTGGAAGTGGATTCAGGGGAGGAACTGACTGAAGAGTTTCTTCAAGATCAGATCCACCCGAAGCAGAACCTAAATCGGCCTAAATTTGCCAAGCCAAAAGGCCCGCCCAACAGAGGTGCCAGAAGGATCACTAAACTTGCCCCGCAGCAGGAATAATTTTGTTCCCACACAATTTAAAAGCAATATGCCGCCCTCTCTTCCCTGCCAAATATTTCGGCTATGCAAATCTGTGCTCACAACTACTGATTAAACAAGAGTACAACAATTGAGGCTTGTTGGTGTCAAGGCAAGGCCAAATCAGGGAAATGATGGAATTTCTTACCTCATAAACACGACTGATTATTGATTGGCAATCATTGATTACTTTAATTGGTGGCTGTTGTGCTGTGAATGTCACGTCTTGTGATCATCCTAAGAAATAATGCATGGCTTGCAAGATTAGATATTGATGGATATTGTTAGTGGATGTCGCCTCACTTGTTGATTGAAAAATTTAATGTATCTGTATATTGTGACATATGTGAATGTCAACAAAATTGATGTGAATCTTTAATTATGTTTACAGATTTATTTAAGTATTTTTTGTTCAGAGAGTCTGAATGTAAATTAATAATAAAGACTGCTCTATGCATGATTCTCTGTGCCATTACTAATGATCATTGAGCAAGTGCAGAGGCAGCAGTACAACATATTGAGACTGAAGTTGAAGAATGCTAACAATAGTCTAGGTAATTTGTAGAAGGCTTTTCTTGCTCCGAGAATTAGAGTTTTTGTTGAAAATGTGTGAAATAGTGAAAGCTGGAATCGCAAAAGAGTAACAATAACAGATATAAGGGTCGAATGATTACAAATTGCCTACTTTTGAACCTTAAGGTTTGCAGGAATTGGTTTGATCCCAGTAATAATATTTTCTTATTAATTTTTATAGAAATAAGTGAAGCCCAATTGGTACATTTGTTGGCATTCTTTGACGCAGCTTGGCTCTGAAAAGGATCAGGTGTTTATGCAGTAGACATCCTGAACCAGCATTATCAGGCTATGGATCTCTGAATTGTGACACAAATAGAAGAAGAGCCTTTGACAGTCAGGACCCACAGCAGACTTACAAGTGGTAGGACAACTTACTGGATCTTTGCCCCAGAATTCTTGGGATGCCGAATCTCTATTTTTGAGGTGCGAAGGATGCAACAGGAGGTTTGGGAAAATGTTATTTTCGCCAACTAGTTAATTTTGATGCACAACAAACATGACTACATTCACATATGAGGAGCGGCAAAGCAAAACTCGCAAGATCCAATGTTGGCGGGAAACGAGTTAGGCATGGCATATTGTCCATCACATAGGGTGTGATGCGGTGTTAAAAGCTGGTCGGGCAAAATGTGTTAGTTCCATAGTATATATGAGCCCAAAAACTGTCAATTCAAGCAAATACCGCAAGATCCAGCAGCATAGTGCAAGCAAAACCAGCAAGATCTATAGAAAAGTTTTGATGGATCTTGCGGGTTTTGCTTTGCTGCTCTTCATATTTTCAAGCACTTTAACATTCCCCTACAAAAATCTAAGTTTAAATATGATATTTTTCTCAGCTTTATAGGTTTGTTTTAAATGAGGGTTGTGTGTCTGCAGGCTGAGATAGGCTTTGTTTAAAAAAAAGAAACAGCCGAAGAATTTTTATTTTCAATCTGGTGTGGTTTCTTTTTCCTCCTTATAGCCACAAGGAGGTACAATTAAAATGGAGAGGAGAATTCATTCCAATAATGTTTAATCGTGTTTAATATTGGAATGACTTCTCCGCTCCATCCTCTGACAGTGCTCTACCCTGTACTGTACGTTCTGTGTACGTATCGAAGAGTATTGTACTCACAATAATTATTGTACTGCAATAGTTTATTCGATTTAATTGGGCCGCGCCCACTAGTCGTTCCTTCGTCCCGGAAACCGTTCCTTGTAACAAGGAACATTCCTTGTCCTGCAAACATTCGAACCAAAAAAAGATGGCGCCCGAGTGAGTTCGAGGCGGCATCTTGTTGTTCCGTTTCGCAACTAGGGCAGCAGACATCAGGCAGGGTAAGAGCTGGATGAAATGTAAGGCCTGGGAAGGAAGGTTCCAGCCACGATTAATTCGGGCGTTCAAACTAGGTAGATCGGCCCAGGACACGTCGCTGATGCCACCGGAGAATGGCGATGAGGTCGCACTGGGGAACAATATTGTTGCCAACGGTGACAATGGAAGAGTTGTGAAGGCACGACCATTCTCAGGTGGCATCAGTGATAAACAGCAGCAAAATGTGCAGTCAATGGGAGTAATGTTGGACCGTGGCTTAAATGTGGTCTGGTGAAACTACCGTGTCTGAGGTGCAGGGCTGACAAATAGTGTTGTCTGACCTGCAGTGTAAAATTTGACTGCGGAATCCAAATTTTAGTGTCCCCGGAGCTTACAATATTGTTTAAAGTATTGACCCCATGTAATAAGCATGTTTTTCATTCCACATGTGGATTTAATTGTTACGTATTGTTTCAGATGGGCAATTCATGGTCCCTGTATGTGACGGACCCTACAGGGACCCCAGATCCCAACAAGAATCCTAGCTTCGATCCACTACTGGGATTCCCCAATGGAAGGAAAGAGAGGCGTAAGTATATCAGCACATGCAGCCGTTGTCACAAAACATGTAACTAAATCTCTTACTAGATCAGTTACTCATCTTGTATTCAGGATTGGATCAAGGTTATTCAATCTACTGTATATATTCTGATTTTTAACAGTTTAAACTGATGGCATCGTCCTTTGCAATATTAATTTGCCTGGAAGTTTACTTCAATGGCAATGGAAAGCAAGAGTATTGTTACATCAATAATGAGTGAGAATGATTTTAATTTGCCCTGGTAGAAGTAATTTTTGCAAGAGAGAGAGAGGCACTTACCATCATGCAAAGCGATATGCCAATGAATACAGTGGCATTTTGTTTGCAATCTGCATTTGATGAGGGTAAATCCAGATGATGATGGGATATTCTTATCTGGTTTCTCTCCATAGGCATGATAGCTACTAAGGAAGAGCTTGAATCAGCAAAGATTCCCCTGGTGGACCGTGATTACTGCGCACATGTCCTTATAAACTACCGTGCATGCCGGGCTGACAATTGGCCTTGGCTCTACAAGTGTGGCCATGAAAGACATGCGTTCTTCACCTGCGAATTTGAAGAGTAAGTTTTTGCCTGGAGTCATCGACAAGTTCCATTTCAGGTGCATATCCTGATACAATACTGATATATTTATCCTGCAGTTATGTGCTGCGAATGAAGGAGTTTGAACGTGAGCGACGTCTGCTGCAGCGTGAGAAAAGGAGGGCAGCCAAGGAATTAATGGGATGAGAGGAACTATACCTAGCAGGATATTGTGTTCCTGATAAAATCACAAAACCTTGCCTCTGCTCAGACTGCCTGTAGTTCTTACAAATGTATAATAAATGTTGATAGATATAAAGTGGCGTTCAAGTATCTTTTCTTTTAAAAATTAACATTACTATAGTACAATAATAACAACAACAACAATCTTGTAAAGCAGCGGTTTTCAAACTGGGGTACGCGAACACAATTTTGGGGGTACGCGAAAGATTTCGTGCAATGGCGTCCGTTGTCTACATTGTGGGGAAAAAAAGGGGAAAAACAAACCTATCGACTGACTGTGGAAAACGACTTGAGACTCAAATTGACGTCACTTGTAGAGTACCAAACATTGACCACTTGTGCGCAAGCAAGCAACCAGACCCATCACACTAACTGGTAACTAGTGCTGACAATTACGACGTATTATAAATTATATGGTAGGATGAAAATGGGGGTACAAACTGTCTTGACAAATTTAAAAAGGGGTACGCGGCGAAAAAAGTTCGGGAAGCCCTGTTGTAAAGGATTGGCTAGGTGAGACTGTGTGTCCATTGTGACTTGTCACCTATGTGCATGTCATTCACTACTTTCCCAACAGCAGATGGAGCTGAAGGTGGGGCGTATTTGACCCCTGATGTCGGACTGAGAAGCAGATTTCAATCCTTCCCCTGCCCAGCTAAAATCCGCAGTATTTCCTCTCCAGACACCGTTTTAAATGTCAGCCCCAGTCATAACTTACACCTAGTCCAAGTGATGGTGTAAAAGGGTCCTGGCCAGATCCAATCCAGTGGCAGATGAAGCAGATGATTTCAAACACGGATCTTCACTGCACACGTACGGATGAAGGCCAGATGGATGGATCCTATTGGCTCTGGAGATTCCAATGTTTTCCCAGTGACCCCCCAGAAAAGGCTTCACGACCCTCTGCTATAGGTTATCTTTTTTACATGGCATTTGACATCAGCATTTATTACCTAGGCAGAGTTCTCAAATGAGGCTCTCTCTTGCTACATTATGTTAGATTGATTTTCTAATGCAACAATATTACATTAGTAAAAAATTGCTGCCAATTGAAGTATCTACATTTAAGGGACATATGGTTCACTTACAAGTGGTTTTTAGTTGGCAAAGATAACATTTCAACTCTCCTGAATTGGCAGAAATTTCACTGAAACATGAGTTTCATTTTAAACGCAATAAAGAAAAATTTTGATGTCAATGGAGAATTTTGTTGTTTCTTATACACTTGACCAACCACCAACAAAAAGCATGTTAAAAAATAACTTCCCATCCCATTATTTGTATTTCGGATTTGTTGTAATCTTATGACAGTTATAGCCCTCCAACTGATGGCAGACGGAGGCAAAATTATTACCTTTCTCACCTGGTAGTTACAAAACGAGGCACTTGCGAAGATACATGGGTACTGCAACATCCTAGGTTTTGATTGAAATAATATGTTGGAAAGGTGGGTCCAGTTGATATACACAGAATGCCTAAGCCATATATTTACAATACTAGTTCAGAGAGAGGAAAATGGAGCCAAAGCCTCAGCTAGGCCAACTCATAGATTTCTATTATTATATTCCTCTAGATACATAACTGCTAAGAAAAAGTGATGCCAGTTTGTGCTAGGGGATTGTGCCAATCGCCCAAAGCAAAGATGGCGGCTTTGGGCGACTTGGATCGATCTGCCGCGGTGGCCTGTACATAGTTGGGTATCTTCAAGGGATGCCCTGCGCCCCTGGAAACGTCCCACTGCGGTCCAGCCCGTCAGCACAGGGGCTTCTGCTGCCCTGCCCAAAGTAACGATGACACCATCTTTACTTTGGGCGTGATTGGCATCACTTTGCTTGTATGGAAAGGGATAGTGAGTTATGTATCTAGGGAATACAATAGCAGAAATCTTTGGGCCAACTCAACACAGAGGAAGAAATTGACAGTCCGCTATCATCCGATTACTGGACACAGCCTGTGGTCAAGGTCGAACTGGAAGCATAGACTGACTGAGAAGTCAGTGTGGTTTAGAAGGCACATGCGTGTCCTCAGTACATTGTAGTGCTACCAGCAAATTCTGCACAATTATATAGCAGTTCCTCCTCAGGAATTCTTCGCTGCTTTTTCTCACAACAACAGTTACAGCTCAAGGCAATAGAAATTTAGAAAGTGAACTGCGGGCAATGAGGCATAAAAGCAGACAACCAGATCATGAAGCCTGAAAAAAAAATGACCTACTGCCAGTTCTCAAACACTGCTACACATGCAAGCCGCTGACCTACCATACTCAGAAAGTGGCTCCAAACCTCGAGTAATGACACGACCTTGTTACGGAGGCACACAACTCATTTATTCCTCAGTCTCTTGCACCTGTGAAAAATTACAAATCGTCCCTAGAGGTAACACCACACATTAATAATTATTGAATTATTAACCATCAATATTTTCTTCTCTCTTGCTCTTCCTTTAGATTCTTTGGAGGGTGGGTCACCCCTGACAAGGGATACATTTTAAAGGGAAGGGAGGGGTAACAACAGAAAAATAAATCAAAGGAGATATTCGATATCTTACAAAGGGAAAAGGTAATGGAAGCAAGGAACTGGGACCAAAGTAAACCAATAAGCATTGGAACAAGTCACATTTGTACACACTCCCTCCTTTAAAAAAATCTTATGTAGGATGTTGGTTTTCATGTCCTCATTTGGCTCACTAAGACCTTCACACACGAACACACACCAGCACTCGATTATTTTCTTATAAAATCCATTGCCCACCTCCACTGATGAAGATGCTTACAATTCATCATGTAGCTCGTTATCATCCTGTGAAAGAATCAGCATTTTAGCACATGGAATCAACTCAGTCATTCTTTGTAATCCCTGACTTTTGAACAAACACTGAACTAGTTTACACAAGACTATTCTCTGCCCTACTAGCGCTACCTGCTTGCCTGCTAGGAAGTTTTTTTAACCAGCCGGAGGTGTCAGTTTGGAACTCCAGTCTACTCTGAAACCAGGTTCAGGTGGTTATGTGACAGGGGCCTACAAATACCCATCAACTGATATCGCTTTAAAAGTCATACTGGTGATAATTCTGCAATTAAAAATTACTGACAGAATCAGGTTTTGTTGCAGCCTTTAAAAAAAAAAAAAAAAACTGGACAAGCTACAATTTAACTCGAGACAACACAGCCCCTCCAACACCATCTACATAGAACTCACCTCAGCGGTATCCTTATCATCATCATCTTCCTTGTCATCCTCATCCTCGTCATCTTCATCCTTGTCATCCCGCTGGGTCTTGAGTTCCTCCTCTCGCTTCTTCCTCTCTTCCTCTTCTTGCTTCTCCTTCATCTTTTTCTCACCCTCGTGCCTCTCCTTCCATACCTCCTCACCAACCTTCTCAGCATGCTCAACAGAGTCTGTTATCAGTACATTGTCAAAGATGGTTCCAGACTTGACCTGCCACAGGTCAAACCCAATGGAACATATTTCTGCGTGGCGGTACAGGTTGGAATCAGGCTCATACTCGGGGTTATCAATCTCAGGGTGGACCCAGAGACCCTTGTAAGCTGGGTTGTCAATCTGCTTAGGCTTCCACTCTCCTTTGTAGTCTGGGTTATCAATCATAGGGGGCTCCCACTCGCCGTCCATCTCATCATCCCAGTCCTCAGGCTTCACAGCATCTGGATCTGGAATGTGTTCGGGCTGCTCCCAATCATCAGGCTTCACGTCTGCTGGGTCATCGATTGTGGCACGATCATCCCAATCCTCTGGTTTCTTGGCCTCTGGATCCTTTATCCTCTTGGGTGGCAGGAAGTTCCAGTCAGCTTCCAGGTCTCCAGCTGCTACTTCCTCATTGTCAATGAGTACCTAGTCACAAAGAGAAGTCAGCTTGGTTAGGACTGGACATGAGATCATCTGCCACCCACAGCTTTTTTTGGCATTTTTTTTTTTTTAATCACGATCAGAGAGCTGCAATAAAATTTAAAATGTGTGGCCTGTGGATTCGGTAATTTGGTCACAAAACTTGCAGAATCCTCCTGCCATGACTTCCACTTGATAACCATTCAACATGAGAAGTTCACAGTGCACTTTAATTGCCACATCCCTTCCCAATTACATCTTCCTTCTCTACGAAATCCATCATCCAAAACATCTAAAATGATTGCAATGGCAAGTGACCCTTGCCAAATGACTAGATCCCAGCAAGGAAGTACACAACCCACATTTATAAGCCATGGAAAATCAACTGAATGTTGCAAATAACTAAAAAATGCACACCTTGTATGTATTGTCTGGCTTGACAATAAGAGTGTACAGATGTGTGAAGACGTCATCCTTGCACCGGATATCTTTGTTGATTAGCAGGTTCTTC
>JYFJ02005824.1:0-22739 GCA_000934665.2 Catajapyx aquilonaris
GTTGCTAACAACAGCGAAGCATTTTACAACAATGACGGGGCGCGTTCTGTAACACCATTTTTGCGTTCATTTCACTTCGCGTGACGTCAACATTTTCTAGGCTAACAGTGACGTCACCATTAGCCTACATAAAACCCCAATTACTCCGGAACTGAAACTGATGTCTTAAAACGGAATATGCCAAAAAATCCAAAAAATATGGGCGAATATATTATGTAGTTTCCAAAATGAAGGCTACTTCCCCATTATATGTATAATGATATATACGTCGTACGCATATATACGTATATCTTGTGGTCGGCAAATTTGTACCTTGATTATAATTATATTGAATAATATTTTCATTAATTTTAACTTTGCAGTAAGTTGTTAACTGAATTTACAAAACGATTTTCTTGGGTTTAAGTCTATCTGTTGGGTTTGGGTGTTATATATTGGAAGTAAAAAAAAGCTTAATCGACTCAAGTAACTGCTTTGATGCTACTGCCAGCATTCATAAATGGATTGTAGTCTTGAATAAATTATTCTGTTACCATCTGGACAGAATATGACGAGTGTACAGTGGGTTGGACAAATTATCGATGTCATTTAGTTTTATATATAGCTCAAAAATGCATTCAAGATTCAAAACCCAGGACAGATAATTTCTGCAACTGTTTTGGTTTTCTAATTAAATATTCTTCCCATTCAGCAGTGCCGGGGAGGGGGGTGTTGTTTAGCGTTTTTTCTCCGCCCCCGCGTATGATTATTTATCCATCTGTATACCAAAATAGGAGACATCGATGGACCTTTAAAACCAAGTCAAGTTCAAATCTGCAACTGTTTTCGTTTTCAAATGAAAAGGGGTGGGACACTCTGGTCAAAAATGGGGTCTGGGGTGTATCGTTCGTCTTTTGTTTTTCTCCCCCTCTCGTGATTTTTGCGTTATCAACATACCTGCACAAATTTACATCGACTGAGCTTAAAAAGTGAGCAAAAGGTATCTTTGTAACCTTTACATTTTCCCAAGAAAATGGACGCAAAGATTCAACCCCTATTTGCCCCCTATTATTTTGTCCAATCCCTGTACGTGAACATCTGTCAATAATTTGACAATTTTGACTTCAAATTCGTACTAGCCGACTAGGAAAACCCCTAAACACTTATTTTTATCCTTCTAGGATGATAACTATAATTGTGACCAGGGTTTTCCGAATCTAGATCACTGTGCGTCATGACGAAAAGGTTGGGAACCACTGATTTACAGGATTGACATGGAATAACCCACTGTTAAGGGGCACAAGAAGGACATGACTAGACGATGAGAGGGTAAAGATCACCTGCGAGAAGACCAAGTCTTACACTTTGAGATAATTCGGTATCATTTGCAGATATCCTTCCAGATTCCATGCTGAAATCCTTCAGGAGGAGGGAGATCGACTTGTGGCCATCAAAGCTGGCCAACTCTCCAGGGGTCATTTCATATTCGTCCTTCCTCCTAGGATCCGCCCCACTTTTCAGGAGGATGAGGGCTGTGGACTGATGGCCACTCTTTGCAGCACAGTGCAGAGGGGTCAGACCATGCCGATTCTCTATGTCCACCTCCATCCCCTTGTCTAGGAGGAAGCTGACCACTTCGGTGTGACCACTCGCAGAAGCCAGATGGATGCCACTCATTCCAAACTCATCCACCGTCCCCAGTATGTCAACTCCCATCACATCAACCCACTCCTCAACCTCCGAGAGGACACCTGTCTTGCAGGCAAAAAGGTATTGTTTTGGATGAGATTGAATCTGAAAAGAAAAAAACGTAATTAATAGGACATAATGGGGAATAAGTGGCCTTCATTTTGGAAACTACATAATAAATTCGCCCACATTTTTTGGATTTTTTTGGCATATTCCGTTTCAAGATATCAGTTTCAGTTCCGGAGTAATTGGGGTTTTTATGTAGGCTAATGGTGACGTCACTGTTTGCCTGGAAAATGTTGACGTCACGCGAAGTGAAATGAACGCAAAAATGGTGTTACAGAACGCGCCCCGTCATTGTTGTAAAATGCTTCGCTGTTGTTAGCAACCGTCCCATTCCGTGAGCAAGATAGCGGCCGGGGCGCGTATTTATTCCAGGCCGCTCAAGCCGCTTTGTACATGGCAGTGATGCCACCAGGTCGGAATTATCTGTCACCCGAATTCGGCACATGAAGGCCCCCCTTCTCCACCTCGATGGCCTACAGCCGCCTTTCGAATGCTTTCCGTCGTGTCCGCGGTTAATTCAAAGTCAAATTCCTCATACCTCGCAGTCAACCAGGCATTTCAGTGTACCCNTATTTATTCCAGGCCGCTCAAGTCGCTCCTGTGCTGACAGTGGTGCCAACTGGTAGGAATTATCTGTCACCCGAATTCGGCACATGAAGACCCTTCTCCACCTCGATGGCCTACAGCCGCCTTTCGAATGCTTTCCGTCGTGTCCGCGGTTAATTCAAAGTCAAATTCCTCATACCTCGCAGTCAACCAGGCATTTCAGTGTACCCTTTCGATTGGCACCACCCGGCCGCTCCATTTTTCCCGCCAATTTTGAAGGCACTTTTTAATGTGCCGTAATTTATCCAGTAATGTCATTTTGATGCAACAAAGTGATGAAATGTATGTTTACAGGCCTGGGCTAGCTAGTTATGAACAAAAAACCCAAATCCCAGACCAAGGCTATTTCCCCATTATGTGTGTATGCTGTCAGATATGATCCGTGAGGATGTATGAGTACCATGTTTGTGTTGGCCACACCCGTCCCTTTCCGACTTCACCTTTTGGCCTCACAGCGAGTGTCTGTGACACAAACTACTGTAATTTTTTTTACCAATATCTCATTTTAGGGGCTAATAAACAGCACAATACCATTCCCACCTGTCTCTTCCTGTCCAGAGAGTACTGGACTTGTTGTTCCATGTAATAAGCGGACACTCTTGAGGACGGATCAGGTGTCAACATCTTTTGAATGAGCCGAGTTTCATCTGCATTCTTGCTCGTAAAGTCGTCTGTAAATGGGTCTCCACTCCTGAGCGAGGTGAAGGCTTGTGTCCTCCCATCCTTGTCCCCTCCGAATGGGGCCAGCATCTCGTAGAGTACCAGACCCATGGAGAAGACGTCACTCTTCTGACCGTACTCTCTCCCGCTGATCTGTTCGGGAGAGGAGTACAGATGTGTCCCAATACCCACAGTCATCTCTAGTGGTGAAGAAAGAGGAAGAGAGGAGACTTCTCGTTGGGATGGTCGTATGGGGGGGGAGGGGTGACCATGACCTGGATGGTGGGAGGTGGAAGGAGGAGGAAGAGGAGGATGGGTGAAGAGGGAGGTGGAGAGACCGAAGTCACCAATCTTCACACTCTTTCCATCCAGGGAAAACAGGATGTTGTGTGGTTTCAGATCCCGGTGGATCAGCCTCTGGGAGTGGAGGTAGGACACTGCGGTCATCGCCTGGTGGAAGTAGGTCAGGCAGATGAACTTGGCAAGCTTTTGACCCTTGTCCAACTTGTGTCCCAGAGTTTCCTCCCTGCACAACTCCAGCTGCATGAAGAGCAAAGATGTGGTTGGACCAGTGACAGGGATAGGAGCTGCGAAGTACTCGGTGGCCCTTTTCGACGCCTCCTGACCTTGCGGGGTTGACCTGTCGTAGGTCATGAGAGCAGCGTCGATCTCCTTTTCGGCCCAACAAGGAGGATGCTCCTCCCAAGTGCTGTAGAGCTTGATGATGTTTTCGTGGTTCAATATTGAAAGCAAGCGAACTTCCCTGAGGATGACCTCTCTCTGCTGCTGCTCTGCAGGCAGCCTGACCTTCTTGACTGCGAACATTAGTGGGGTCAGCTTGAGCTTTGCCTTGATCACATGTCCGAATCCACCGTGACCCAGCCGTGATTCCGTTTCAAAAGTAGACAAGTACTGAGACACGAAATGATTTTCACTTCCGGAGACAGCAACATTCTCTTCAGTCCTGGTAAAATAAAACACTCATAAGAACAACATTGAACATGATCGAAAATTACAAAACAAGTCTTACATGATGCGACGGGTTGACGTCTCCAAATGCTTCATCAGGTAGTTATAAACTCTAGTGTGTCCCTTCAGGTTGGCCACACACGCAGGGGTCTTTCCTTCCCCATTGGTCGGCTGAGGATCAGCTTTGTTCTGCAGAAGAAACATGACCACCTCCAAGTGCCCTCCTAAAGCTGCAAGGTGGAGAGGAGTGTCCATTGACTTGGTCTTGATGTCCACCTCTGCCCCCTTGTCCAGCAACAGTCTGCAGGTGTCCAGATGACCCCACCTGGCAGCCAGATGGAGGGCAGCCCTTCCCTCAGAGTCCTTCGTCCCAAATTGGCATGATGGCCAGTCGATCAGCACCTTGCACACTCCGACCTTCCCTGCCCTGGAGGCCACCATCAGGGGAGTCTCTCTCCGGTCGTTGCGACAGTTCACGTCAGTTCCTCCTTCCAGGAGCTTCCTCACTTCCTCCCCTCCTCCGATGGCTGACATTATGTGGAGGTCATCAGATACGTCCATCAGGAATTTTGCCATCGCGTTGTGGTCATATTTGGCAGCAATAAACTCTGGGGTTTTCCCCTCCCCATTAGTGACCTTCACATCCGCCCCCCACTCCAGAAGCACCCTCCCAGCCTCCCTCTGTCCTTTCCAGGCTGCCTTGTGCAGTGGAGTGTCCCCAGTTTTGGTCTTTGAGTCCACCACTGCCCCATTTTCCAGGAGCAGCCTGCACACTTCCATTGACCCAAAGGCAGCCGCCTCGTGAAGCGCAGTCTTCTCCTCCCTTGAGTCCACTGCGTTGACCGATGCCCCGAATCTGACAAGCTCTATGCACACTCGAGCCCATCCACCTCGACAGGCCAAAATGAGAGGCGTGGCCCCACTCCTCGTGCGGACGTCCACATGAAATGCCTTTTTCTGCAAACTCGCCCGGACCATACTCTCAGACCCTTTGGCTGCATACTGATGCAGGCAGGTCACGGTTCCCTCATCCTCCAAGTTCACTTCCGCCATTGTCGACTTATTGCCAACAATTCAGGGTGATTTCGATGAGTTGACACTTGAAGGGTCCAACAATGCGGATTGCACGTCGGTCTCTTAGTATATGTCAGGTGAAGACTGATAACTGTGCCTCTTTGCCAGGCTCTCAGTCCCGCTTATCGTGTTTCCTTGGCGATCCTATCTCCTGTTCGTGTCAGGCATTGTCCTTGGGTGTCTTTTAATGCGCAAAATAATTTCTGGAGCAACAATACACGGAAGAATATTTTCCAAATAACCGAAAACCAGCGATACCGGGGACTAATTTTTGTGGCCGATCACCCCCTCGGGAGTTTGTATACCCGAAAAGGTTCGGACTTACGCGAATCGGAGAGTACTTAAAGCATACTAGGAAAACGCTCGCTCTTTTCTAGGCCTACGGCCTGGGGTACCTATTCGGCGCACCATATCGCCGGGGAATGGACAGTTTCCCCGGCAATCCAACAGGAGTTGTTTACACCCCATTGCGCATGAGTAGAACGCGGGCCAATGGGGAGGTGGCGGTAACAATATGCGGCGGACCAATCAGAGGGCTCGGCCAACTCCCGCAAGGATTTTAATAAGATAAAGGATTATGTTCATAAAGGATTTATTTTTGCGTCCTGACGTCCTTGCCTAGATTGATTGTCGTTGGCGCCAGAAGTTATAGTTTTGCTTTTGAAATTAACACGTGAATTTTGTCAGTTTACGGAACCCAATAACCGGATATCGTCCACGCATGAGGACCCTTGGGGATCGATAATCCGGATCCATCTTGACCGTCTGGACCGTGAAAGCACCCGGATTCAGTATCTTCTCGTCCCCGCCGTAGCTCAAGTCCATCTGGTCACCGCTTCGAAACCTCTGAAAAACGGACGGTACAAGCAGAGATGAATTTTTGGCATGGGCGCAACTGAGTGCGCAACACAGTTCGCGCAAATTGATTCCAACACTGATGGGGTAACAATATGGCGCTACTTTTGCGATGTTGCCAAGGCTCTTAGAGGCTACGGTACCCGAGGAGACTTGCGCGAGTATGGGTGCGTACTCGGTTGCGTTCGTTTAAAAAAAAAAATTCAGGCATATTATAGAACATAAAGAATGTTACGTGTGTTGGCATATATACCTTGAATCTTGCTAGAATTTTGAGGTCGTGAAAGTCAGAGCTCTCCTCCACCTTTCGGTAGCATGATAGGCAGAGGACCGTCTTATTTGGCCAGTGCGCGTCTTTGAGGGCCACCGACGCCATGTACTCCTCCAGGTCCATGTTGGGTAGGCGGTAATCGGACACCCAGTAGTCTCCCTTGGGCACAGTCTTGCACTTCGAGCATCCCATCATCATCACCATGTCGGATTTAGCGAAGCGAATCACGGGCGCTGCCATTGGACCTTTCTTGATGCCACGGAGACTGCAAGCCCGGGAATTCTCCGGTTGGTACGTACCAGGTCTGCAACAACAGATGACGAGATCAGGGAGCATATACTAGTACATAAGAGGCGCAAACATTCGATTTCCGCGTCTCTCTGTTTGGGGGCGTTGCCAAGGCTGGCGGCCATTTTGAAGTGTGGGTAACGCCAACGAGGTATAAATAGGGTACAGGCAAAAATAGGGTCCGCCATCTTTGATTCGCGCGTGTTCTTGCCTTTTTTGCCGTGTAGTTGCCATAACCGCCACAACCATAATGTTTGCCTGTACCCTATTTATACCTCGTTGGCGTTACCCACACCTCAAAATGGCCGCCAGCCTTGGCAACGGCCCCAAACAGAGAGACGCGAACATCAAAGGCGCCGACAGAAGTTTGCGCCTCTTATGTAGTATATATTCTCCCTGACGAGATTACGAGCTAGAGCGCACCACAGTTCGCGCAGCTGACACGGTTGGAATTATCATAATGATACATATATATAGTATGGTCTCTATACTGCGCTTATTTCCAACGCTACAGTGGCGACGTTGCCAAGGCTACTTACCCTGGAGCAAAGCTCCTGTTCTGCATGAATCTCTTGGCTCTTCCGAATGACTTTTGAAGCTGAGGACGCTTGGCCCACCGTCTTTCCAACACCTTGGCGTAGTCGCAAGGGGCAGGGTTGCCAAACTGGTGATGGTTGTACATACCTGGCCTCCGGGCCTTGGTGGGTCCGAAGTACATCCCCTTGGTGCTTCTCACCTGGGTGTCCATCTGATGGGACATGCTGGTCAGATGTGCCCGCTCGTAAAAGGTGGGATCCAGCCTCGGGTTATTCTCTGGAAGGATCGCCCCCATTCTGGTATGGTTGGGCATATTGGTCCGGTCCTTATAGGTCGTCCTAAATGCCAGTCCAGCCACCTCCAGTTCTTACCAAAAAAGACATGATATCACAGTTAAGGATGCCTGTGTTGGCAGCAGTGTAAAAGCATTGTTACTCTTGGCTTCATTCTTGAATCCAGCGGCGATCTGGGCACTCCTGAGGGTGGTCTTGAACAGTGGCCAGCCGCGGAGGGCTTCTGGTGTGTCCGTATCATTCCCGCCCTCTGCGAAGGTGTCGGTCGACCTTTGCTTGTATTTGGAGAAGCTGACTCGGTACATAGCAGTCATGATGACAGACGCGTGCACCGGAGCTCCGGTCTTATTCACATAAAAAAATAACTCTCTTTCCTAGGCAACACAAGCCATCACAACAAGAGGTGCTAACAGGGAACAAAATTTCCATTATTGCAATCACAATGTGGGCTCAGATCCCTAATGATGATGATGATGGTTTCCTGAAACAGCCACCCAACATGTTCGCAGGATTATTTTTTTGGTCACAGAACTATTTACGAGTCACTCTAATCATGTAATGAAAATATGACTTTAGCATTTTCAAACATTTTGTAAAGATTAACACGCAGTAAATTTTTTAAATGGGTCGTTACTCTAATGACATGAAAATTGTTATTTTGAATAATATGCGGTGAAAAAAGGCAATTAAGGCTACATATCTGCTCAAAATACGTAATCATGTTCGGGATGCAGCTAATTACAAAAAAAAATGTTGTGCACAATACTGCATGTGTTTTATGGCAGCAAAAATAATGGCAGTGGGTGGGATGGTTTTATGCGAAAGGATACTTTGATGAAAAGTACGTCTGACCTTACTTGTCAGTTACTCAGCAATTGACAGGCGAACTTTGAAACCATCACATGATCATGGAGGTTGACATGATAAGTTATCATCACAGTGTTATCACCCCACCTGACTTGTCAGCTTCAGGATGCCCGGGGCCATGATAACCGGAGAGTAGGGTTACATAAACCTGTAAATAAGCGAGACAGAGAAGGGTTTCGACATAAAAATTTTCGGGGTAGCATATCCTTGTGCGATATTAGGAGCATGTCCCTATTTTGATATTTACCCCTAGCTAGTTCAAAATTATACGATGATATAATCTTATCAATATTCATCGACCAGGCCGATGATTTTTCAAGACAGAGGCAGGGAGGCGCAAATTTCTGTCGGCGCCATTGATTTCCGCGTCTCTCTGTTTGGGGCCGTTGCCAAGGCTGGCGGCCATTTTGAAGTGGGGGCAACGCCAACGAGGTATCAATAGGGTACAGGCAAAAATAAGGTTCGCCATCTTTGATGGTTATGGCGGCCATGGCAACTACATGGCCAGAACAAGCGCGAATCAAAGATGGCAGACCCTATTTTTGCCTGTACCCTATTGATACCTCGTTGGCGTTCCCCACAGTTCAAGATGGCCACCAGCCTTGGCAACGCCCCAAACAGAGAGACGCAGAAATCGAATATGTTTGCGCCTCTTATGTAGTATATGCTCCCTGACAGAGGTGTGTCGCAATTGGCAGAATTTAATCGTCAATTATTATTCGGCAAAGAGTAACAGCAAGGCATTTTAACTATTTCCGGCACTGCTACAGCGATCTACCGTATTGTACAATACAGTATCGACTTTGGCTGTCGACTCCGCCAGATGGCAGGTCAGTCGATTGGAGATACGGTTGTTATGCTTGGGCTGCCCGACACCAAAATTTCCATAAGAACAATAACATTCCTTTCAGTGTCGATGGCAGCAACAGAGTGAACGCGGTACGATAATGGCAACAATTGGGTGTTGGCCACACTGCCGATTATTACTAACTGGTAGTCGAGCAACGCAGTTTAGGACCCTTCCATGCAGTGACAAATTTTCGTTAGGACTTTGGGCCAACCAGGAATAGCCATGGCCGACCTGGACCAGCCCAAGGAAGGTCAAAGTCTCACCACAGACCCAGCAGCCCTTCATAGAGGTCAGTTGGTGCCACACACAGTACAGGAAAATCCAGACAAAACAACCACGAAAATTTTGCAGCATTTTTTTGCGGAACTGTTGCTGAAATGTCGTGATATTCTGCAGAGATTCGACAGGCGAGGCTGAGGGCCGAGGCGGTGTTGGAGCAGCAGCAAGAGGCAATGGGCCAAATCACCAGGAGGGCCAACCGCCTCCCGAAGAGATGGACCCCTCCAGGTGGAAACATCTGCCCGCCAAACACTCCAGCAACAGCCTCACAACGTTCGCGAAACAGTATTCCCAAGAGTGCCTCCAAACCTGAACCAAATTTGGCAACAAAGTCAGAGTCACTTGAAGGTAAGCAGTGCCATTTGACGTCCAAAGACTGGTTGGTTTTGGATGAAAACGGACGCATTTTTGGGA
This sequence comes from Catajapyx aquilonaris, assembly GCA_000934665.2. Lineage (NCBI taxonomy): Eukaryota > Metazoa > Arthropoda > Diplura > Dicellurata > Japygidae > Catajapyx > Catajapyx aquilonaris. The sequence goes on from JYFJ02005824.1 coordinate 9,698, forward strand.
CGCACCATGACGCGCCATGAGCTGTATACTCATCAAGGTCACTCGCAATCGACAAAGTCGATTGCGAGTGACCTGGATGAGTATACGGCTCCATGACACTAAAATTTTCGTGATTTTTTTTTCCAGTGAGTCCAATAATGATTAGACTGGACAACTTTATGGCTGAAGGACGGAAGCGACTGGTGGACTACTTCAAGGCGCCTACACACCAGATTCCAGAACATCGTGAGCATTATTGTAACCCAGTTGCTCTTAGGGGGTCACCCAACTTTCTTGACCTTTCCTTAGCCATAAGAGACCTCAAGCAGATGCTGTGCTTGTTCGAGAGGTCTTCAGCTCGAGACATGGCCGAGTCGTACCTATCGGCTGCTGAAGATATCTACAAGGACATGAGAGAGTTCAAAGGTCGGTTGAGGTCAGCTGAGTTGGCCATCCTGGAGGACGGAGTGGACTTTGACGCGATGATGAGGGACCTTGAGAGGGAGAAGAGGGCACATGTGACCCGAGACCATCAGGCGGGGTCAAGGGGAGACAAGAACAGAAGTCGGCCAGATTCGCAGGATGCCCCACCCTGGAAAGGAAAGGTCAAGCCGAAGGTCAAGTCTTCCATATTTAGGGTGGTCAGGAGGAACCTCGAGGAGCGAAGGTCGCAATCAGCATGGGGGTAATAATAATTAGTGCGTTTAATTTTATGGATATAATTGGTCCGGAAATGTGAAATAAAGTTGTGGCACGGTCACATGCAAATGAGGTCGTACCGGTTGGCATCTTATTATGCTTCCAGTTCAGGGTCGCCAAATTGTAAACAAACTACCAGAAAATGGAATGGTGACCTTTGACCTCGTGTTATCAGGTTGACGACGTCTGTGTACACAAACAATGTGTGCAACAATGGCGGCCGAAGAGTGTTGCGAAATACGTTCCATTCCACGAGCTGACATGAAAGTGAGTAGCATTTCGCATAGTTCATGATGATTGTTGGTCGCGATGCTTACAAGGTGTCTGTAGGCTCTATTGTTGGTGTTTTTTCCGCAGCTCTTGCTCTGCGTGTCTGTGCGACGCCAGACATGTCGTCGTGTCCAGGTGGCTACAGCGATTCTCTCGGTGCTGGCACTCTTCCTGTGCGCGTATTGGCCAGAGAGCACAGGTCAAAGGGTCAACGTGGCCGTGAACAAGTCGGACTTAGAAAAAGCGCTTTACGATAAGCACGGGTTCAACGCGCTTCTGAGCGACTCCCTGCCTCTGGACCGCCCTTTGCCCGACCACCGACACAGGGCCTGCTTTCGGAAGAGGTACAATCTGGCTGCCCTTTCAGAAGTGTCCGTGGTCATCCCCTTCCAGGATGAGCATCTCAGCATCCTCATGAGGACCGTCACCAGCCTACACAACCGGTCACCGCACCATCTACTGAAGGAGGTCATTCTGGTGGACGACGCAAGCGAGTCAGGTCAAGGGTTAGGTGGTTTGGAGGAGCTGCTTATGGAGTACCCCAAAGTTCGAGTGATCCGGTTGCGGGTCAGATCGGGGCTGGTTAAGGCCAGACTGGAAGGGGCAATGGTTGCCCAGGGTCAGGTCATTCTTTTCCTGGATTCGCACGTGGAGGTGACCACTGGCTATCTCCCGCCTCTGCTGCATCCCATATCAAATGACCCCAGAACCGTGGCCTGCCCTTTGATAGACATGATAGACGACTTCAATCTGACCTACCACCACCATCCAACCGGGATGAGAGGGGGATTCGACTGGACCATGGATTTCCAAAGACTGCCCCTCCTGCCCTCTGCCCTGGACCGACCCGAGATGCCCTTCGAGTCGCCAGTCATGTCAGGAGGACTCTTCGCCATAAACCGAGAGTACTTCTGGAAGCTCGGAGGGTACGACCCTCTCCTGCACATCTGGGGAGCGGAACAGTTCGAGCTCTCATTCAAGGTAGGATTTATGAACCAGTCTGACAGCAGTGACCTGTGACCTTCGCTGCATGAAAGGTGTGGCAGTGCGGCGGGAGGATCGTGGACGTGCCATGCTCCCGGATTGGTCACATCTTCCGGAAGCACGCGAGGAAGTCCTCCTTGCTTCACGGGGACTACTTGAGTCGCAACATCCGTCGGGTGATTGAGGTCTGGATGGACGAGTACAAGGAGTACGTCTTCATGAGGCTTCCTTACCTCAGAGACATCGACCCGGGTGACCTCACGAAGCAGAAGGCCACCAGGGAGAAGCTGCAGTGCAAGCCGTTCAAGTAAGCTGAGATGAAAGATCTTCTGAACCTGAGGAATCCCCCACAAAAAAACTATTTTCCAGGTGGTTTCTAGAAACTGTAGCATTTGATCTGCTCAAGTTCTACCCGTTGGTGGAGCCTCCTGACCTGGCCAAAGGGGAGGTCAAGCTGAGGGGTCAGGAAAAGTGCATTCGAGTCACGGAAGATGGCGCCAGTCTGGAGCTGACCGAGTGCGAGAACAGAAACTGGTTTGTTTTGACAATGAATCGGCGTATGTCAGGGTTTAATCAGGGAGCATATACTACATAAGAGGTGCAAACATTCGATTTCCGCGTCTCTCTGTTTGGGGCGTTGCCAAGGCTGGCGGCCATCTTGAAGTGTGGGGAAAGCCAACGAGGTATAAATAGGGTACAGGCAAAAATATGGTCCGCCATCTCTGATGGTTTTGGCGGCCATGGCAACTACACGGCAAGAACACGCGTGAATCAAAGATGGCGGACCCTATTTTTGCCTGTACCCTATTTATACCTCGTTGGCGTTCCCCACACTTCAAAATGGCCGCCAGCCTTGGCAACGCCCCAAACAGAGACACGCGGAAATCGAATGTTTGCTCCTCTTATGTAGTATAATATGCTCCCTGGTTTAATTACGTATATAGGTTTGTGAACCCTGTACTTGTCGTGTGTAGGTTCGCCCTGAGTTGGCGGATGGAAATTCAAGTTCGATCTCTGGACCACACTAGAGGTTTGTGTTTGGGCACCTCCAATGTGAATGAGGGGGATGAGGTGCCAGTGGAGGTTGGGAGGTGCCAGAGGGACGAGGGAGACTCGCAGCGTTGGAACTACGACCGCCATAGTGGGATCATCTCACATGGGGATCTCTCCAGTCGCTGCCTGGACTGCAGCCTCTCTCCAGCACCTTCTGCTGGGAGGGTCTTCCTCAGGGAGTGTGACCGCAATTCTGAGACACAGCTCTGGGAGTTCGAATCAGTCGACACTGTTGCGTTGGACAAGGCGGATGCTGCAAATTATTATTAATCCGAATAATTTGTTACTATATTGTGTTCAAGTTGTGTGTAATAAAAATGGGGATGTTATTGTGACATATCACAATGCGGCACAGCTTTATTGCAATTATTATTGATTATTATCCGGAAATCTCTGGTAGTGTAGAGACCCGTTGGAAGTTTCGGACAATAATCGTACATATTCACCTATGACACAAGAACTATCTGATCCGCTTCCAGTTGGATTAACAGTGAAACCTAGTTTACGCATTTTGTTTATTTTTCTCTCGTAAGAAATAAATATAGTTATAGTACATTTAATCTTGTTGCATCTTTGCACATCATCAGGTCGGAAGTAAGGGTGAAGTCGCTGTCACTTATTTTCCAACCGGTTCGAGTAACTGGACCACTCCTGTAGTTCAATAATTTTTGAATTAATCGATTGATTACATGCATTATTATGCTACGGCTCTAATTACGGGTTTGGCTTACCTCCGAGAGTTCTTAAAACCAGGCTCAAAATTGTGTCCAGTAGACTGGGCTGGAAACCTTAAAGAAAGGGAATGGTTCTGATCAAAAAATATTTTTTTTAATTGACTATTATTAACTAATACTTAATATTGCAGTTAAATGAGAAATTGAAAGTTCTTGTATAATTAAAATCGAAGGTTTGAACTCACCTTCTTGTCGCTTTTGTCTCGCTTCCGGTGCTGCCAGTGTGGCGGTGATGATGACAAGAAGCATCAAGACGGCACATGCGCGGAAGGACATCTTGCTGAAGATCCACTCTAATTGGCTCTCCCTGGATAGGAAAATCAAGATCTGAATCGGAAGATTGAACCTGCGCAAGTTAGACTATCTTCTTGGTCAAAAGAACACAAGTCAGTGAAAAACATTCCTGTCTCTTTTCCATCCGAAAAAAATGTTTTCTGGAGGTGGTGCAACCGGATCTTAGACTGTACGTATTAAACAACATTGTACAAACAAAGTAATGTTATAATAATGCTTACCTGGTACTGATGCAGAAGATCTGATGTGAGGAGTGGATCAGTTGAAGTCGATGCGATAAGTGAATTGCCTGGCCCCGGGGCCGCCCCCTTTTTATTGCCGATTGGTGATCAGTGACACTCGGTTGGAAACAGTCACGTGGAATCTGCGCTTCGGATCAACAGGAACAACGGAGACTCGAAACACAACAAAAGGCCCAACAAAGAGACAATGAGGTCAACAAACACTCTCATTGATTGCTGCAATAGACAAAAGGGAGCCCTCTCCCTTTTGTTCGAAGCAAATCAATTGATATTATTGGAATGCGGTATTTTGGTAAACATTATGCAAGGCATTCCTTCCTATTGACTCATGCTACATTCATTAAATTATTGTAATAAGACCATAGTAGCTCTGTAAACAAATCACGATAATGCGGTTTATCACAACCGTTGAATAACTTCCATTGTACGGAAGGACAGGAAACAAATCCATTGAATGTGTACACAAACAAGTACACTGCTCAATTATATGTGCAAAGGATGAGTGCATGAATGGGGAGGATTTGCGACGAATAGGAGAGAATGAATCGAGCCTCATTGTTGACGTAAACACTCATTGTTGTGGAAGGATCCATTCACGTAAAGCTCTCTCTTTCCTCGGCGTACCTTTTGTTTGTGTATATGAATGTGTCCTGGTTGCAAAACAATGTGCAAAAATATTATTTAAAAATTCTATAAACGCAATCAACAATGAGGCGCATGCAGTGCATTATGGGCTCGATTATCACGGAGTCATCGACCTTGCTTGCAGTCGCTGGATGCTGGTGTTAAGTGGCACATCAATATTGGAGCCAATTATAACACTTGCCCTACTCATTTTCAAATGACCACATGACCATCGAAGTCAGAGAAGCCTAATCTCCTACATTTTGTGGTTAAAATCTTGTATCCATGCCATGGCTGAGAAATTAATATTTGTCATAATGCAAACAAGAAATGGGCATGGGCTTCATTTTCACCTTGTTTATCACGGCCTGTTGTTTATGAATAATTAGTCACGTGCGTGGGCTTACTCATGTCAGCCACTCGCCACAGGCGATATAATTTTCGCCTTCTCGTCCCCATTTCCTGAAAGACGGCTGTGGCTTCAAACAGAATGACAACCTTCAACTCCCACAATTATTCGGCACCTTCTTGGATCCCATTTGTGGGAATAACAAATTATATACAAAGAGAGTACCGGATGGTAATGATCGATTACGTATAGTTACATCACGTTTAAATAGGGGATGGCGCCTCTCAGGCGCCACCTCAGTGCCTTCCAATAGGGTTCGCTAGCTGTTTCTTTAGAGCTATAGGCTACACTAGACAGGAAGGAGCGAGGGGGATTCTCCCCAGGATAAGTAGGTCAATAATGGTGCACTTTATCTTGTCAATTTATTTTGTGGGTTGCAATATTCATATTTTGTGTTTTTAAATACTACCATAATTATAACAAGGGCCTCATATAGTATATAAAAAGACAACTGTTTTGTGGAAATATCAGAATTCCTGTGAGAAGAAAATATTTTAACAAAAAAAGCGCCCCCCCCCCCTTCCCCCAAAGTCGGGAAAAACCCCGGGTTTTTTTCCCCGTTATTCAAAATTTCCTATTTTTTTTACTACGCTAATCTCCTAACTCAGAGGTCACGCCTTTCTTGACGTCATGGCGTCAGACCGGCGGTGACCTTCATTCAAGACAAATGTGACTATATGCGTTATTAGCAATGTATTTTCTGACACTAAGCTGCTTATTTTTTACACTAGCACTTTTGGAGGTTATCAGAAATATTAGCTTCTGTAATATTAGGCGAGATTGAATCATGCAGCCTGTTGTGTACTTACATTTGCGATTGCCTTTGAAGGTAACTATATACATAGAATAATGGTCATTTTTGTTCCTAATTATTTCAAACTGAAACGGACATATAAATATTGTGCTTACACAATCCAGTTGGGCGTCATCAGATATTGCTGCCACCTTCATTACCAGTCCCAGACAGGTAATTGACGCGTTATGCAAATTGTATAAGTTACATCATCGTCATCAACATCACGACATTTAGTCAGCGATGAAGGGAGACGCAAGCTAACCCAACATACGAACTAAATTAAAACTTGTGAAAAATAAAACTATGAACAACCAGTCCCCGTTCCTCGCCCCCCAGCCACTATACCCCGGACGTCCTGGCCACGCCCGCCGACGACGCTCGTACATTACAATATTCCTAGAAGTTGTCTGAACCGGTTCTTCCCATGGTTCTTCCCCGGGAGAGGCCAGCGTCAGGAAATCCTCAGTCGGTGGTGGGATTCCCTCGGGCAGAGGTTACTTTTATCTGGCGGTGTGAATACATACAGTGTGTTCCAGCAGCATTGATGTGCAAAGGTTAGCGATTACTTTATAGGCTGCATTACCTTATATAGATTTGCTACTTTTAGCTGGGCCACAGACTCATGTAAAACCAATTTGGTTATTATTATACGTGTATACAATGGGATCCTAGATATAGCGTTGGTCTCGGATTTGGGAAATTAGTAGCCTACACAAGTATAGACACGCATTTCTACCACTCTTTAGCACCGAAATGCCATTCCTCGATAAATTATCGCGGGTTCAAAAGCCACTTTCAAATTGGAGGGGGAAAGGGGGGCGTGGCCTAAAAGGCGCATTCCGACTCCTGTCTACTGGGGGGTTGACGTCAGCAAACTGGTGCACCTGCTTTACTGGCGGCTTCATTGAAATCAAAGTACTGTTTGAAATTTTTAATTCAATGGGATGTAACGCGAGTGTGCTCTTCATACACGATAAACATTACTAAAAGCTATACTTATTACAGGAATAAAGAGTTACTGTCCATCATGGTGCTGATACCGATTCCACAACCGAAACCGAAAGGAGTGTACTGCAGCGATGCGTTTCGAGAGGCCATGTCTCACTGGAACGTGTCCGTGTTTCCGTACCTGGCTTTCGTGGTGTGCGTTGTTGGGTCTGTGATGAGCGTGCTGAACGTGGTGGTCCTCAACCGGAAGGCCATGGTGTCCCCCACCAACATCATCCTGACAGGACTGGCCGTGGCTGACCTCCTGGTCATGCTGGAGTACCTGCCTTACTCCTACATGCTGACCACTGGTGACCTGAAGGGAGAAGGGTCCTGGCCTGGGTGGTCGTCGTATTCCACAAACTTCTTTTTGCTCTTCCACAAATGCTTCCACAAGGTATGTTCACTGATCATTGCTGTTATACTTACCAGGAATAATAGGTTTTCCACGCAGTGTCCATCTGGCTGACAGTGACCCTGGCCATATGGAGGTACCTGGGGGTGTGTTGGCCCATGCAGAGCAGGAAGTGGTGCAGCAAGAGACGGGCTGTGATGGCTGTGATAGCAGCTTACGTCTGCGTCCCTGTTCTCTGCACACCACAGTTCATGCTCGAGGAACTGGCAGTCTCAACGTCTGCTTCGCACGAATCACACGACGACAATGATGGCGTTCAACATCTGATTTACTGTCGCGGCGACGGGTATGACATCGTCCTGACTATCTGGTCCTCTGACGGAAGCCATCTCTTGTGGATGTACAAATTCAACTATTGGGTCATGGGAGTGGCCATCAAGATAATTCCAAGCGTCGCTCTGACCATCCTGAGTCTGAAGCTGGTCTGGGCCCTGGTCCAGGCCAGGAGACGAAGGAGGTACCTGATGCTGGACAAGGTCAGGAGTATACATGAGACTCGTCCTTCCGTCATCGACTGTCAAATGGAGAGAACCACTTGGATGGTGATGGCCGTCCTCTTCTTCTTCCTTCTGGCCGAACTTCCACAGGGTGTCCTGGCCCTTCTGACCGGCATCCTGGAGCCATTTCGGCTGGACTGCTTCCAGAGCATGAAGAGGCTCCTGGAGACGATGGTCCTGCTCAACTGCGCCATTAACTTTATCCTCTACTGTACTATGAGCCAAGATTTCAGGAGGAACTTCAAGGAGCTCTTCTTGCCAAAGAGGGTCTGTTGCAGGAGGACCAAGTGAGAACTAGTCGATATGGAAACAACCTCCACAGAGCTGCTTGTGTCTGATCAAAACGGAGTGAGGTCCTATTGGGATTTGGGAGATCTGTACACGAATAGCTCAACCATACAGTCATGCAAACAAGCATTTTTAGCACCAAAATGACATTCATCGATAAATTATTGCGCGTTTAAAAGTCACTTTCAAATTGGCGGGAAAAGGGGGGCGTGGCCTAAAAGGCACATTCCCACTCCTGCCTAACCCCAGTGACGTCAGCAGACCGGTGCACCTGCCACTGTCGCCAACGAAGCAAACAAACAAAGCAGCCCGGGTGCGTTCCTGCCTCTGCACCGATATGTTTAGCCGCAGCGACGTCAGAGGGCAATAATACAATACCGTATATAATTTTAATCTGATTTTAGATAGATCAAAGCTCGAAGACAATTGCGCATTTCTTCAAACAAAAAACACCAAAATTCTTTTGCAAATTAGGACGCTTTCAGCATTTAGGCTAAGGACCCCATTATTGAAGTGTTCTTTGTCCATCCTACACCAAACGCACAAAAAAATATTGTCGGAAAGAAAATAAATAAATAAATAAATAAATAAGAATGTGAAGGGAATGCATTTTTATTCAAATCCACCTGCTACGTTCTTATGATTATTATTATATTATGAACGGTCGAGGCATGCGTCGTGACAAGAGGTCACGCCGCCTTGACCTCATGGCGTAAGTTTCACTGCGTGGTGACCTTCGTTATTTGCGATACAAAATGTGGCTAGAGTGGTTAGCAATGTATTTATGAGAGCAACTTATTTTTAAATCAAATTCACGAGTACATTTAGCGGCTATCGATAGTATTAGGGTATAATATTAAGCTTAGAGCCTGCGTTTGGAGGCAGGGAGGAAAATAAAATATTAATAATGTTAATTAATAATAATAATAATAATAACACTAATAATAATAATAATAATAATAATAATAATAATAATAATAATAATAATAATAATAATAAGCTTAGAAATGAGCCGCTTAGTGCCAAATTTTTATAACTGGAATAATAGGACGGATATAGAGTTGGATTGCTTCGCATAATTAATAATTGCTGACACTTTCACTACGAGTGACAGCCAGGTGATTGAAACTGTTAATGTAACATGTACTGTACCGTATACCATCGTCCTTGTGGGTGCTGGATTAAGGACAAACCTGTTAGGGCCCGCACCGGGTAGGGAGAAAGAGCTAGGCAGCATCCCAACCATGCCAGTCGCGGAGGTCGCATTTGGAGGGTGAATACCGTGTGTTCCAGCAGCAATGAGCAAATGTTAGCGATTTCTTCGCAATTACTTTAGAAGAGCAAATTTCAGCAAAAAGGAGCTAATATTGTAGGTTGATCCGTTTATATATACAGTATATACAGTATGCAGTGGGATACAATTCCAGTTTTCTATAGACAATTTTTTACGAGCGCAACCGAGTGCGCAGCACAGTTCGCGCAGCTTGCACGGTTGGAATTACCAATGATAGCTGGTAAGTGTACTGAGCTGGACTTATTTCCAACGCTATGCTTGGAGGGGAAACAAAATAAGCTCTAGAATGGACCTCAGAGCGCCACCGGTGTTAATTGTGTTGTCGTACCAATGTAGCTGCGCGAGTGTGGGTGCGCACTCGGTTGTGTCATAAATAACGCGATAACCTAGAGTGTAAATATTATTCCAGGAGCAAGTGGTTGAGCCCATCATGGCGCTAATATACATTCCACAACCGACACCGAAAGGAGTGTACTGCAGCGATGCGTTTCGAGAGGCCATGTCCCACTGGAACGTGTCCGTGTTTCCGTACCTGGCTTTCGTGGTGTGCGTGGTTGGGTCTGTGATGAGCGTGCTGAACGCGGTGGTCCTCAACCGGAAGGCCATGGTGTCCCCCACCAACATCATCCTGACAGGACTGGCCGTGGCTGACCTCCTGGTCATGCTGGAGTACCTTCCTTACTCTTACATGATCACCATGGGCGATGAGGATGAATGGCCTGGGTGGTCGTCGTACTCCGCAAAATTCTTTCTGCTCTTCCACAAAAGTTTCCACAAGGTATTTTAATGTACACACAAACAGTCTTGACACCAATAACACGCAACAAAATGATGCGTTTAGCCTTGTCGAAACCGGTTCCGTATTTAAAAAAAAACATGTCAGAAAACACATTTTCATACCTGTCGTCCTTTCTTACGCCTAAACGTTGCGTTGTCTCCGCCGCACAGTGGCCAATATTAGGAAAAACACGAAAGAAAATGATAGTTCCTCAACTAAACCGTATAAGTACGTAAAAAGCACTTCTCACCATGTTTTCGTGGCTGCTGATTTCGATTTTTAGGTCATTTTGAAGCTATACCTGCAGGGTGTACTAAAAACACAGCATTGGAATCTACGAAAGCGTATAATAACTTAATAAGCATTACAAGTAGGTGAAAATAACATTTCCCGATGTTTTCGCGGTCCTAATTTTGATTTTTTAGGTTATTTTGTACCAGGACATACAGGGTGTACCATAAAAATACCATAGAATTCAAGAACTTGTGGAATCTACATTATAAGTACGGATAAGTGAAAATGATATTTTACCGTATGTTGGTGGACAATGATTTTGATTTTTAGGCTACACTGAAGAGCCTGTATCAAAATCCCCGTCAAATTTGAGATGTCTTGGAATGAACAGTACCGTATAACACGATATAATTTAATAATAGGCCTATAATTATGTAGGTGAAAGTAATGTTTCCCCAGTTTTTACTGTCGCTGATTTAAATTTTGAGGATACTTCCAACCCAGACTGACATATTGTATCATAAACACTCCAAATGTAACAGAAAATAATATACAAAATACGCCGTTCAAACATTCAGCATTCTTCTGATTCATCAGAACGCGCCTGATTTTGACATGATTGCATAATGATGTTTAACATTAGTGTTGGGGTTAAGCAGGGTTGTGTCATGTCTCCCTGGTTATTTAACTTGTACTTAGATGCATGTGTAAGGGAAGCAATGGTTGAAGGTGTAGGAGTGCAGTTTGGGGATGAGTTAGTAAGTCACTTGCTTTATGCAGATGATTCTGCCCTTCTGGCGGAGAGTGAGGCTGATTTACAGTTGATCCTATGCAAGTTAGATAATGTTTGTGAAAAGAGGGGTATGAGGATTAACGTAGATAAGACTAAGGTATTGGTATTTGAGAGGGGACAGCAGGTTTCTCCTTGTACGTTGCAGGTACGAGGAAAACTGGTTGAGCAGGTCAGCCAGTTTGTATACCTGGGGAGTGTCCTTGAGAGTAATGGTAGAATTGATGGGGAAATAGACAGGAGAGTTAGTTCTGGGTTGAAAGTAATAGGTGCCACAAGGAAGTTTTCTAGAAGTAAGGATGCCTGTAGGTTATCTGTCTATTCTCACGTTATTGTTCCTTCACTTATGTATGGTAGTGAAGCGTGGGTTTGGTCAGAGAGGCATAAGAGTAGGGTGTTGGCTACAGAGATGCGTTATCTCCGGGCTGCTTGTGGGGTTACCAAGTTCGATAGGATTAGGAATGAGGAGATTTTGGAGAGGTGTAATGTTAAGGAGACTGTTAAAGATAAGGTGTGTAGGTCTACTCTAAGGTGGTTTGGCCATGTGGAGAGGATGAAGGAGGAGGAGATTGTGAAGAAGGTTTATTTGGGTGGAGTAGTTGGTAAGAGGGGCAAGGGTAGGCCTAGGAAGACATGGTTGGACCAGGTGGGTCAGTGTCTTAAGGATGTTGCTAGTGTTAAGCCGAGACGTTCATGTGTCAATAGGACCATGGACGTGGATGAGGCTAGGGTTGTTTGTTTGGATAGGTGTAAATGGCGTAGGTTAATTAATGGGTAAATAGGTAAATATGTTTGACGATAAGGTGATGTCTGAGGTGGGCAGTAGGGTGGAGTGAATAAAGTCAATTTTTTTTTCGGAAACGGGTACCCTTCAATGACTGTGTATGACACCTAGTAACAATTCTGTAAAATTTTAAATTTTTACAACGTCATCTTGAGTCTGCACATTTGGCTTAAAGTTTGAAAATTGTTGAAATTTTTTATATTCTTACAAAAAAAATTTAAGTTCTTGAAACAAAAAAAAACCCTCCCGGGTAGTCACTAAATAGTTGAACAAGGCCTGAAATATAGACATGATTTTTTTAAACACTTTTAGGTGGTGGTTTCAGTCTGCACATGAGGCTTAAACTTACCCAAATATTCGTAAATGTCTTATATTTTTAACGTTTTATAACACAGCGCAACAAAAAAAATCTTTCGCCATGTTACTCGGAAATCACTATGTAGATCATGTTAGTAGGACCCGAAGTAGCTGGGAAACGCCCGGGATTTCTCTCCAAAAATGTGCAGGGGGTCAGGGTGACCAAAAATCCGAAAAATTCAAAATATTGACGTTTTTTTGGCCTATTTCCAGGTCTGGCAACCACTGTAAGTTTTGGATTTTGTTTTTGCTGGCATTAGGTGTTACCTGGGTCTAGTCTGAAGCCACTATGGTGTTTAAAGTCAATCTTTTATAGAAACTGTGGTTTTCCAGGGTCCTTTTTATGGAAGAAATTCCGTTTTTTGGTACTTTTACGTCAATTTTTGGGGAACAGTGTATGGACTTTTTTTAAAAAAAAATTGTAGCGTAATGGGCTATTTAGAGACCCTACAATCAAGGAATAATGGTAGAACTTTCCTATGCAACCCTAGTACGCGTGTGCAAAAGCCTAATCTTGAGTAAAATCGCGTTTTT
>JYFJ02005825.1:0-22821 GCA_000934665.2 Catajapyx aquilonaris
CTGTGTATAACCCCACCACTCCATTTTTTGGGGGTGTCCCAATATTTTCAGATCAGGGCAAGTACACTACAGAAAAAGTATCCTGTGGATCTTGTTGGTTCTTCCCCTGAGGTCTTCAAATGGAGATGACCATTGACTTCGAGTTAATAACCGTATAAGGCAATTTGTGTTGCCAAAAAGCACCACAAGAGCATGAGAAGATCATTAAAAATCGATGCTCCATAGGAGACTCACCAATGATGCTCTTTCAATGTTTTGAAATTTACAGTGTAACTGTATAGGCAAAAAAAATCTGCCAATTATTTCGAGCAGACTGACATCCTGCTGCAACTGGCTCCTTGCAGATCCCAGCTTTGAGCTTTCCCTGATGGGATGCATCTGTCGAACGCATCCCAACCTTCTCAGAAGGGCTCATACCAAAAGTGAAAGCGGTACAATGTAGGTTTCCAAGAAGTCCCCCGACACTCTCCTTTTTTCCGCTTAGGTCTGGTCCTAATGATGAGTTGAATCAAATTACTCGTAATTTTCTAATTTTAGAGTACAAGTTCTCCAGTCTATAGGTTCGTATGGTATTTTTTTAAAAATTATTCATTTAAAAAACAGCAAGTCACGTGGGGCCCCTATACTCATGGCCCCCCCGGGCAACTGCCCATCTAGCCCATGCGGTAAGATGGCACTGCGCTCACCTCAGCCCACAAGTTTACTAAGTCTAATGTTATACAGTAAAACTTCTATAAGTCGAACTTCCCTAAGTCGAAGAAAATGATGAACTTGGTTGGTCACAATGTAAAATAATAGGAAATAAACTTCCCTAACTCGAATTTCTATAACTCGAAGTTCTCCATAACTCGAAGTGCTGGCAGGGCCTTACGATGGGATATCAACGCATTTTCAGTCTCCCTAAGTCGAAGTTCATGTTGGCGAGTACAGAAAATTTTCTCATTTCCCAGACGAAGGGTCGAGAGTACAGAGTAGGCCACATGTATACTTATACAGAAAGGTTCAATTTCTTGATCTCCATCTACCAGACGTACCGAAAGAAGAGTTTGACTCGATTATGACAATTGAATCCTTGAATCTAAGAGTAGGCAAATGTCCATAACGGAGATCTTTTTACACCACAACAACAAGGAACATTGTAAGTGTGATAGTGACAGTTCTTTTGAAGATTTGGACATCTTTCGTCGCTGGATTTGAAGGTAGGCTTCCTTATAGAGTTCTGTGCTTTAAAAAAATCCAAACTTCTCTAACTCGAATCTTCTATAACTCGATGTTTTTTCCCGGTCCCATGGAGATTCGACTTATAGAAGCTTTACTGTACTTGTTTTAAATACTGTATACAAATTGCATAACATTAAGGTTTGCATTAATTGATTAATAAATTATCATTCCAGGGCTGATGGAGTCAGGAGGAATTAATGGAGGAGATGGCCCGAGTGCGGCGGCCCGAGTGCCGACCGCGAAGAAGGATGAACTCGATGGCGTTTTGTCGAGCCTGTGCGTGTTTATTAACGACAGGCTGACACGCAATTTGAGGGGGCAGGTAATTTGGGTAAATTGACATGCAGTGTATCCAGATAATTTAAGAGGTGTTTACTTCCAGCTGAACGAAGATGAAACCAAGAACAAGCGTGCGACTACCTCACTAGCAGCGTGCAACGCAGACAATTTGGCACCAAACATATTAAGTCACACCGAGGAAAACATTGACATTAGATGTAAAGTCATGGCGTCCAGGATTTTTACACAATTTTATTACATTATAATTATTGCAGGGAATATTTGTCAGGAGAGATTTCTGTACTAGAGTGTAAAGGCCTTCATTATTGAGAAATTGATGAACGAAATGATGGCTGAAAAGGAAGCCTATATCGCGGAGAAGGATAAATTACTTAAGGATGGAAACGAGGTGGAAGTGCTGGAAGAGAAAATAAAGAGTTTGGAAGCAGAAATCTGTGAATTCCCAAGCAGCTGGAACGACCAGCTGTTCAGGAAGCATATAAACATAGTTGACTGGGACAAGATGGCATGCAAAATGGTGAATACAGCGTGTTTCTGGTCCGCAAATTTTTCCAAAAGTTGTTAAGTTTGTGTAGTTTAAGTAGTGGTAATCACACAAAATTATTTGCAGAATTAACGTTTGTTTTAATTCCAGTTTAAAGGCGTGAAGAGCGCGGAGGAATGCAAGCGTTACTGGTATAGCACAATGGTGTCGTCTCATTTGGATCATCCTTGGAGTCGACCCTTGATCGCTCGACTTCAAGATTTGGTGTCGACTCTGGGACACAACGACTGGGAAACTGTGGCCAAGCTCATGAACTCAAAGCATAACGCATACCAGTGTATGAGGATGTACACTCGCACCAAAGAACAACACAAGCTTACTTGGAGCAAGGTGGAAAACCAGGGATTTTACAGTTTGGTCTCGCAATACAAGGACGGAGACGTAAACTGGAGTAAAGTGGTCGTGGATATGGGAAAGAAGGTGACAGAAGATCAGGTTCACAAGCACTGGTCAAAGCTTGATCCGAATATAAATAAACGACGCTTCACTACCAAAGAGGACGCACTTATTGTCGCTTGTGTGCTGAAGTACGGGCCGGACTTTTCATTGGTGGCCTCTCGGCTTCCTGGCCGAACTGTGGATCATGTGAGGCGCAGATACTGTCAGAATTTGATGCGGCACACTGTCCCCGGACAATGGACACTGTGAGTATTTTGACGTGCGTGTGTTACGAACTTTATGATCTAATTAATGTAATTTTCCATCCATTTTAAGGGATGACGACAGGCGACTGATGAACGCTGTCGAGAAATTTGGCCATAATTGGTCTACTATAGTGAGGTGCTTTCCGGGCCGGACAAATAATGCCCTTCGCAAACGCTACAAAGATATCGAGAAAGCAATGGCGGCCAATCCAGGTGTTTCGGTGAGTATAACCATCCAGCAATTCGGAACGATCTTATAGCCAAATCGACTTCATTTGCAGCTTGAGAAACTGACCCTTCCGAAACGGCGCAAGCAGCCATTTACTAAAAGTATGACCGGAGAGCTTGACGAGGAGGGAATAAAGGACATGCAGCGTAAGTTGAAGTACAGGCGAATCCTCTCAAGCCGTTTGAAGAATGGGAGATTCAAGCACAAATCTCCAGGAGACTTGGCGCTACAGAAGTTCTTCTCGGTGGCCTGCACTGTGAAAAAGCCTGGCCGTTACCGAAGTGAGTTGACATTTAAGCCGGACTTTAACCACTTGTCTAAAACCGTTTGCTTTTCAGAATTCACAAAAGAGCAACACACAAACTTGGGTCACTCTTCAGCTTTTTACGCCGAGCTACTCGAAGCCGAGTTTGACATTCCTGATGCTATATCGGAGGATGACTTCCAAGCGTTGCACAAAAATACACGATGCTGGAAACAAAAGCGAAGACTCAACTTGCTGCAACTTGAGGCCTTGCGGGAAGGAATATCTTCAGGCTTAAGAGACGAAGAGACGAGCGGCCAAATTTTTCTTCCGCCGGACAGGCAAGCCCTGCTTGGATTCAGGACGTTACTCAAGAAAAGACAAAGCCTTCGAGACTCAGCCGCAATGAACACCCGACCATTTGATGATGAGACTGATGAGCACGCTGAGCTTTTTTCACGGCAGATGATGACACTCTTTACGCTTCCGGCTATCATGAGTCAACTTTGGTAAGTCTGCCGTTAAACCATTCTGATACGATGCTGACTATACTATTCTTTTTCAAGTCCTGCGGAACAGGAGAGTCAGCCTAGTGATGATGATACACCTGAAAGCAGCGAGACCATTCACAATGGAGCCGAGATTCCAGATGGGAAAAAGAAGCGGATAAAGAAGCAACGAGTGGGAACGGAAGCACGCCGAAGGATGAGAGAGCACTGGAAACAATGGCGGGAGAAACGAAAGAGGAACGAGGAAGAAGAAGAAAATGTTGCGGCAGTGGAAGAACCGCGGAAGAAAAAGCGGAAGTATGTCTGCAGTGGGAAGTATTCTATTACAAATACAGAGGTCAGAGGGGATGCTGCGACGCACCAGGTCATCTTGCGATTCAACTTGTGAGCACAACGATGATCAGGAAGAGTCTGTTATCGAAGATGAACAAGCCCAAGAGGATTATGGGGACTGCGAATTTTTGTGTGGCACATGCAACAAAGGATTCAAGACCACTCCAGAATTGTGCAGCCACTTGCGACAAACGACGCACGTTCGGGACATGTCGTACAGGTGCATAATATGCGGCAACAGGTACACCGCATTGTCATCGCTGAAACGACACAAGGTACTTCCTCTCGTTAAAACTGTACGAGTATGTGGATTTTTATCGCTGAATTGTACTATTTCAGATGACACACTAGGACCAGTTCAGATTCGACGAGTGCGGCGACGCCGTTTTGACAAAAAGTAGGATCTCGACAAGCATTGTGCCACCCACACTACAGCTGTATCGAAGATGGAAGAAAGTTTGCACTTACGAATAATACACATTATTGTACCAACTCATCGATTATAACAAAAAGTCAAGATGCGAGTGTGACGAATATGGAGAGAACTTTCCTGGTGTGAGCTGACATCTCGAAATCTGCAAAGATGACGGCCTGAATGCGT
The DNA here is from genome assembly GCA_000934665.2 of Catajapyx aquilonaris. Lineage (NCBI taxonomy): Eukaryota > Metazoa > Arthropoda > Diplura > Dicellurata > Japygidae > Catajapyx > Catajapyx aquilonaris. Next base: position 4,626 of record JYFJ02005825.1, read on the forward strand.
GGCTGAAATTGGTAAAATGTGACAAGGGAAGTGTAAGTGATGTCTGTGGTGTTTCTGAATCAAACTTGGCACAATAATACAGGGTTGTCCAAGTTCAAGTGTCGTTTTATAACGGCGATTAATAGCAGTGATTTTGCGATGACGCAGCAGCGACGTATAAAATGGCCCACTTCTGTGCCATCGAAAATATTAGCTGCCAATAGCAGCACACATGTAATGAACCCTGCTGCTGGGTTGACCTGGAAAAAAGTAGGTGCACACATGACCTGAGATTGCCTGAGATGCGCCTGGGTGAAATGGGTGACGCCCAAGGCACCAGATGGACCTGTAATGCAAGGGGGAAGCCTGCAAACGAAACACAGCTAATATTTCCGATGGCGCCGAAGTGGGCATTTTACACATCGCTGCTACGTCAATCGTTAAGCGCTTCTATTAATAGCCGTTATAAAACGACACTTGAACTTGGACCACCCTGTATAGACAGGTAAGTTATTAAAGAAAATGCATACAATTTTGCCGGATGCCCATAAGGTCAGAAGTTATGACCTCTTGAACTCACAAGGGACACTCTCCCAGAACAAACGACGGGGTTTCCGGCACAAACCAGCACAAACGTAGCACAAACTATTGACACGATGAAAATTGCAAATTTCAAAAGGGGGGCGGGGGGCTGGTGTCACGGACGTACCTTACACATGTATTTAATAACATTTTATTATCATGATTTAATATTTGATATATTTAATTTTAATATTTGATTTCCATGGTTTATGCCTGGAAATTTCTGCGAGTGATTGACCAGTGCTCCATATATTTTTCTTTTTGGTCGTGACGAGACGCATAATTTCCAAATACACATAGTAAGTCCAGGCCGTGCCAAGAATCCAAGAGCTTTAGCAAATGCCGCCAGGTGGCTGCAAATAAAAACGAACAAAATGCGGGTTTTGCGATGGCGCGCGTTGCATATACTTATAATTTTAACAGCAACCATTTAGCCCGCTATTATGGGCAGCATATTGACCAATAATATAATATAATACATAATTATTATGGGTCATTCCATGTCAGTGGGGCCCCCTTTGTACCCTTGATGTGGCGGATTTGAATGATATTCACAGGTTATGGTGACCTGGCGCTGCTAAAACATTGTACCAAAGCGTTTTGAATTTTTTAGATTTTTACCCGTTTTTGAGGGGTGGTAATCTTGAGCCTTTTCTTTGAGAGCCATTTTTCTTGTGGCTGTTTCTCCGTAACTAATCGGGAGACAGATGTGCTTTTGATACCAATTACTCAGAAATGTTGATATAATCGTATTCTATGGTTAATTTTTAAAATTTTAAGCTTTTGCGTCGAAAAGATTGAAATTACAAATTTTAAACATTTAATTTTTAAAATTATAACACTTTTTTTCGCTGGTTTTCACGTATGTTGTAGCCCTACATGTGAACTACATGTGGCCATATCAGTCCTGTTGGCTAGTATAATACTAAGGAAAATTGGGCCTCTTAAGTGAGACTCCCTCCATATGTGTCGTCATTATGATGTGTACACCCATTCACCCAACATGCAAATCGCCCCACCTTGCTCAGTGCAAATGTGGATATTCAAGTTTGGATGATCACTGGTGATAGACTGAGAGTACGACACATGTAAGACTCCTTTGGTAGCCCACACCCCCCTCCCCAAGCAAACCCATGCCTCCCACCCCATCAAGTCCTCATAAGTCGTGACGATTCGCATATTGGGTATTGACGCCATTCGGAGGGGGGAGGGGGTCTCACTTGAGATGCGAAGTATCCCGTAATAGGAGACTAGCCAACAAGTGTTGTGCACACACGTAGACCACATATATGGGTGCAACATAACTCAAAACCAGCGAAAAATAAAGGGGTATAATTTAAAATATTTAATGTTTCGATTTTTAAATTTAAACATTTTTAACAAACAAAATTTAAATTTCACATTTTACCATGGCGTACGCTTCTACCAGTACTTCTGAGTACAATGACACCAAATTCACTTCTGTATCTTGATTAGTTCCAGAGAAAAGGCCAAAAGAAGAAGAGTCTGTAACGAAATTATCACTCCCCCAAAAATCGGCAAATATCAATATTTTTCAAAACGCTTTGGTACAATGTTTTAGCATCGCTGTGTCATCAAAAACCCAGAAAATCAAAAAAACCGCCACATGAAGGGTCCAAACGGGGCCGAACTGACAAATCAATTTGTGTTTGTGGGGTGGGAGGCATGGGTTTGCTTGGGGAGTGGGGGTGTGGGCTACCAAAGGAGTCTTACATGTGTCGTACTCTCACCAGTGATCATCCCAACTTGAATATCAACATTTGCACTGAGCAAGGTGGGGCAATTTGCATGTTGGGTGTACCCATCATAATGACGACACATATGGAGGGGGTCTCACTTAAGAGGCCCAATCTTCCTTAGTATTATACTAGCCAACAGGACTGATATGGCCGCATGTAGTTCACATGTAGGGCTACAACATACGTGAAAACCAGCGAAAAAAAGTGTTATACTTTTAAAAATTAAATGTTTGAAATTAGCAATTTCAATCTTTTTGACGCAAAAACTTAAAATTTTAAAAATTAACCACAGAATACGATTATATCAACCTTTCTGAGTAAATTGATATCAAAAGCACATTTGTCTCACGATTAGTTGCGGAGAAACAGCCAAAAGAAAGATGGCTCTCAAAGAAAAGGCTCAAAATTACCACCCCCCAAAAAACGGGTAAAAATCAAAATATTTCAGAACTCTTTGGTACAATGTTTTAGCAGCGCTAGGTCACCATAACCTGTGAATATCATTCAAATCCGCCACATCAAGGGTACAAAGGGGGCCCCACTGACATGGAATGGCCCTATGTTTTTGCGCGGCAGATTTGAGCGCGCCAAGACTGATTTCCTTTCCACCTGCAACGCGGGTTCCGGTGCGACAAACGGTCATGTCATTGGTGACCCAAGGTGATGCCATGTTAATATTTGTTTAATTTTTTAAATAATCCGGGTAGTGCACGAACTCCTTACGAGTTATATGGCACGGACCTTTATTACTCATATACATTAGTATACATCAGGACCTGATAACGTAGCGCCCGCGGGCTCACGGGCAGGGTGATAGGAGGGGATGTGCAAGGTGCAGTGCAATGTCTTAACGTGGCCATTTTTAGTGAACTCCCCCGGGTGGTTTAGTCTGTGGAAATACCACCCGAGACGAAGCCAGAAGTGACCCTGAACTCTGCACGAGATGAAGGGGGTGTCCCCGGGCTGGGATCGAACCCGGGACTTTAACATCCGTGTGCGCATACGTTACCGCAGCACCACTCCGCCTCCCCTNCCCCCGATGCCATGTTAATATTCTGATCGCATAATGCCCGGTGAAAATAAATAAAACATGCCCTTACCAAAATTTCAGAATACCGCGAGGTCGTGTTTGCAGCGCACCATCGCAGGCAGACCCACTTTATATTGTTGTAAAAGGCAGAGGAACTTTAACACATGATTTGCAACATTTTTCCAATGAGTAACCTAACCTTCCTCCCATGCGGATACAGGCCTATCTTCAGCGGATACAGGCCCATCTTCAGCGGATACAGGCCCACGCCCTACACGCCTATTATTTATCGAAGCCCATTGGATCTTGGTCCAGGGTCCGCATAATAAGGCAGTGACGGTCCGAGCCACCTGGCGGCATTTGCCGAAGCTCTTGGATTCGCGGCACGGCCTGGACGAACTATGTGTATTAGGAAATTATTCCTTCTGAAAGCATTTGAAAATGGACTACCCCTGCAGAGGATATTCCGCTTAGAGCTGTAATGCAAGAAAAATTCATAACTTACAATGTACTACTTGTAATGACAGAAGGTGTGCTCTAGTGCAAAGAGCAGATCTGAAATCCTGTTTATTTTAGAAAAATCATGTAGGCTACTATTAGTACACCACTAGTACACCTTATTTCCACGTGCAATATCTGCTTCTCGTTTCTTTCACGGTCGTTTCTGTCTGGGGCGTGGTCTGGGGCATCACATTTTCAGATAAAAATGGATTAAAAGTCACGCAAAACATTAAAAATCCACTTTATTTATCATCTTTCAGGAACACATATAGCACGCCCACACACACATATATCACACACACACATGCACATACAAACTTATACATATTTACCAAATTTCCACTGAGGCGCCATGGAATAACATGTGACGTACCACACTGAGGAAATCACTGTACTCGAGCGGTGCGTGACACACTTGAAGACACTTTCTTTGTCCTTGGTCAATCTGCCCAAAATCTTCGCACTGAAAGACTGGGCAATTGGTGGTTAGTGGACGCTGAGATGGAATTGCTAGTATTTAGTTCCATCCACTGACCGTATTTATTTTATCAAGTCATAGTACAGTGGACCAAAACTATGTAAACCATGAGCAAAAATTTTGTTGCGATTATATTTTGCACCTTATGATAGGCCTTAACTATTTCTATAACTGAAAAAGCAATAAGCTAAAATTATTGTTGAATATATTGTAGTTCTTCATAGGGGTCGTCCATATACCACGTGACCGTTTTGGTGGGAGGGNGGTATCTCTGAACACAGTGAATTGGCACATATGGGAGCTTTTGCAGATGCACATGGGTTCAAAATAACCTATAATTCGAAAACAGCGACACCGAAAACATGGGTAGACATGTTTTTTACGTACTTAAACAGTTTAGTTGAGGAGCTATCAATTTCGATCGCGTTTTTTCTGATAACATTGATATTTAAAAAAAAACACGCGAAAAAAGGGGGGGGGGGGGGGGGGTTCCAATGGATACCACGGTCGGTCACTGGGGGGGAGGGGGGGTCAAAAAGTGGCCAAAAATCGGTCACGTGGTATATGGACGACCCCATATGGCCCTACTTTGCCTATGGTCATGACAACAGTTTTAAAACGATTAACACGAGCACAGTTTAAAATGACTTAACACCGTTGTTACTGTGAATAGTAATGTAATGGTTTTTTCATTCAAATAAGACGGCTTTTTTATGTCATGAAATACACTAGTCGCTGCCTGCCGATTTTCCCATGTATAGAGTATAGGCTACTGTATGTATAGTGTCATACATCATGTTGACTGTTTCCTGGCTATTACTTAGTTTTGGTCCACTGTATATAACAAACTATCCAACGGGAGGTCTTAATTGCAGATGGGCGCGAAATAGTCCAAATGCCACCTTTCTAAGGCATTTCGACTCTTACGCTCATATGCAATTAAGTTGTGGCTTGCACACAACAGCTCGAAGTTGAAAATAATGTCTACAGTAAAATGCTGAACTTTGCGAAATAAATTACTTCAGAAAAAAATAGCTCATATGCAATACCGGCCACTTATAACTTTGGAATTTAAAAACTGATCCACCACCAATCACCACTCACACTGTTGTCTCTCTGTCTAACGGGTCTGTCTTGGAGCAGGTAGCCACAACAGAGTCATTTATGTCCGTTTGTAAGACATTTGGCTGCGTCAGAGACGACACATGCAACTCAGCTGCGCTGCTCGATTGTACCAACCGAAAGGAGGGCAGATCTTGGAATCCCTTGGAGTCATTGGCGCAAGGACACGAGTTGCGCTTTTGGTCAGTTATGTATGTTTTCGATGTCGATGGGGTCCTGTGGAGAGCAAAAATTTGTCATATTTGTTAATGAAATTGTGAAAATTCGGGGCATATGAGGAGGGGTTACACAAGACGGCAGCACATGCTCGAGACGCGGTGTCCGTGACGTAATCTAGACCACATTTCGAGTGCGTCTGCGTATTTAGTGTAAAATCGCATATTTACTTATTATTCTAACTTTGGCTACTGTTTAACGTGGGCCACTTTTATCTACTGTACTGCTCAAAATTACAAGGAATGTTGTTGTTATAGAGTAAGATGGAAGTACTATGCAGATCTCACTCTGTCACACTTGACACCTGCAATGCAATACGAGGAGGAAGCAAATGTTGTTCTTGTGCAAGGATCGTCTTGCTTCCAATAGTGAATTTTTGGATAATATAGTGCTCTGAGTTCATTGTCTAACTTTCTCTGCTTTATGACCCCCTTCTTGATGACACCTCCAGCTAGGGGTTCCTTTACAAACGGAAATGTGGGGCAGGTTTGGGTCTCTTTGAGGGACCGGCCATTGTCCAGGGATGTAATAGCCTGAAGCTTGCGTAGGGGGCTTGGATCTGGGTTGTATCACAATTGACCACTTTCCAGTTCCCTGCCTCTAGCAGCCAGATTTGGCCTGCCATCAACAGGGCGTCGTTATGCTATCATCCAGCGCAGCGGGAATCTTGTGTACCTGCCGATAGTAAATGGTTTACGCTTGTCCGCGTCTGGTGGCCTGGCCCCGAGGCAGATCTTGTTGAAATATATTGTGCGAGGGCCTTTCAATAAAGACTGATCATGATTTTTTAAATGAGAAAGTAAAGAAAGGAGTATCATGATAGTTAAGGACCTCTGTCGAAGATGAATGCTTACGAGCAGAAGTCTACTGCGCATCATGTGGGTGTGGTGGCAGCACAAACACCTCCACCCTTGATGTCGCCTCCCGAATCATGGCATCGGGATGTATGGAGCAGTACTCCGCGCTAAAATTCTGCTTTTGTCTCAAGAAGACAGCCAGGGAGTTGTACTCCATGCTGCCATAGGCATATGGAAAAGATGTGTTAAAGAATTCACCTGCAAACAGGGCGTTCCGGGAGCTCCTGCCAGAGCCGTGACAAAGGTGCCCATCAACACGGCCTCAGTCATCGTGTGAAGGGATCACTGTGTAACTTCTACTATCCTATCCTATTTCTTACAAATATCTGTGGGTGATATGCACACAATAATGCATGACCACCTGCATATAAGGCGTGTATTGGTTGTGGCAGGAGCTCCTGAAGCGCCCTGTTTGCATGTGAGTTGGGAACACCCCTTGAACGTCTTAAAACAACGGAATGCCATACTGTCAGGCAGAACATGTTCGCTATACTTCTAATTCAGTGTGGAGCAGACTCACTGGCTGTCTTCTTGAGGCGAAAGCAGAATTTTCAGCGCGGTGTACTGTGTGTCGACGCCATGACTTGGGAGGCTACATCAAGGGTAGTGGTGTTTGTGTTGGCACCACACCCACATGACGCGCATTAGACTTCTGCGCATGAACATGCACATCCATCTTCATCAGATGCACTTTAATATATCACCATCATGATACTACTTCCTATAATTTCTCATTTAAAAAATCATGGTCAGTCTTTATTGAAAGGCCCTCCTATATATTTTCTGGAGTGAGGACATTGCTATCCGGCTCCGCTTGTCCGCGTCTTGTGGTTTGGCCCCGGAGATCTTGTTGTTTTTTTTTTAATGACCAGGGACCTGACCTTTCCTTATACCAGATGCCTGAAGTGAATCGGCCCCGTGGCGAACTACTCTAGGAGCTATTTTGTGATTGCTGTGCGACATTCTCATTACTATCCGGGTTCTGCTTGTCCGCGTCTGGTGGTTTGGCCCAGGGGCAGATCTTGTTGAGGGTGAACACTTTTGACTATGTCTGTGTATGTTTGTAGCGGCTTGCTCATTTATTTAAATTCTGTCTGTAGGCCTACCATTTGTTCGAAATATTTGCGATATATGTATAGGTCTATAGCTGCATGATTTTGCAGCAGTTATGTTATGCTGGGAGTCTAAAATTAATGTGACACACTGGGTGTAATTTATGAAACTAGTGGAACCATTAAAAAATTCCCAGCAAGATCTGCCCCGGGACCAGGCCACCAGGCGTAGACAAGCAGAGCCCGGATAGCAATGAGAAAATCGCGATCACCACTCACAAAGTCACTCCGGGGGCAGTCCGCTCCAGGGCCAATAACTTTTGGCACCCTGTGAGGGTAGGGCAGGAATCTCCTCACTCCAAAAATACAGGGTGATTCTTTCGAATGGAAACCCAAACACATTCCCCAATAACTTTTTCACTATGGTATGGTTCCCGATGAAAATTGACATGATTGTACAGTATTACCTTGTATCGTGCCAAACAAGGTCTGACTAAAGAATATACCAAAAGTGGTCCCCTCCAGCATCCAAAAATTTTTAAATGCGAGTCTGCATATTGCCGAACATGGGCGTAGCCAGGGGGGGGGGGCAGCCCCCCCCCCCCCCCCNTCAGGGAAGTGCAGAAAATTTCTGGAGATTTCAGAAAAACTGAAGGTTTTGACAGATTTTTCTGAGCCTTCGGGGTCAAAAGAAAGTAATCTAAAACAATTGAGTAGCCTAGAATGCAATAGGCCTAAGTCCACTTTTTTCGAAAATGAGATTCAGACATGGAAGAGTTCCGATAGTATCCCCCCTCGTGCTGATAGAATGGTATCAGCCCAAGTTCATTCCTGGCGCACTAAAATGGGATTGGCATCCGGAGTGTACATAGACTTTTTGTGCTGTAAGGAGCAAATCAATCTGTCTATCTGACCAGTAAAGCATGACACCATGATCTCGCTCAGAATCATACAACCCAAGTCCCTAACTTGGGTTGTATGCATTCTGAGCGAGATTATGGTGTCATGCTTTACTGGTCAGACAGACAGATTGATTTGCTCCTTACAGCACAAAAAGTCTATGCTGGGCCACAAGGGAGGTTAGAGATGAAACAATTCATGTTTACACTGGAAAGTAATATTTCACAGGTCATTGAGAATGCATAAGGCCCAAGTCCAGCATTTTCAAAAATCTGTTCCTATTCACCTGCATAAGTCACAGCATCATATGACATGCACAGAGCTGCCTTCTCCCATCCTGCATGGAGGAGGAAAAGTTCAATTTCTTAATGTTGACAGTTTCTTTTGTACACAGTTTTTTTGTGTCTCCTGAAAAGTTATGTTCTCTGGACTTAGGCCAGTTGCATTCTAGGCTATTCAATTGTTGTTGAGACAGTTCCTTCCGACTCTTGCTAGGCAGTCAGACGGAGGATGAGGACAGGTAGGGCCCTCCTGCCCCACCTAACCTAAATCCTGGCTACGCCCATGTTGCCGAAGACTCCTGCTGATTCCCGGCGGGGATTGCACTCATCCCCGCCGGCCAGCCTACTTGGCGGGCAGGCATCTCAAGGCAACTGGCCCGTTGCCTTGAGATGCTCTCTCGCCAAGCAGGCGGGCGGATGGGATTGGATGGGATCGCCGCTTTCAACCTGCAGGAGTCTTCGGCAATATGCAGACTCGCATTTAAAAATTCTTGGATGCTGGAAGGGACCACTTTTGGTATATTCTTTAGTCAGACCTTGTTTGGCATGATACAAGGTAAGTACAGGTCAATTTTCATCTGGAACCATACCATAGTTAAAATGTTATTGAGGAATGTATGGGTTTCCATTCGAATCACCCTGTATTTCAACAAGATCGGCCTCGGGGACAGGCCACCAGACACGGGACAAGCGCACCCCATTTACTATGGGCAGGTATACGAGATTCCCGAGGGATGATAGCATAACGACGCCATTTTTTTATGGCAGGCCAAATTCGACCACTAGCGACGCGGAACTGGAAAGTGGTCAATTGAAGAAGTGGAAATAGAGAGATGAGTTAGAACTTAGAAGAGTGGAGTCCAAGGGTTTAACCACTTCGGTACTCCGGTATACACCTGCAGTGGTACTCCCAGGTACTCCTTGGGTACCTTTGAGAAATGATAAAAATTCCTGTCTTGTCCATGTACACAAAAAAACTTCAGTCCTCATCTTACTCTGATATAATCTTGTCGAAGTTGTGATCATCGGGTGAGGGTGATCCGATGGTGACCTGGGCATCTGCTGCAAATCTCAGCTTTTTGGGTGAGTCTGAGCTGAGGGTCCGCCGTATGGGGCTGTTTGGATTGTTCCTGAGGGAATGTCGCCCTCGCAGTCTGCTGTCCGCTTCTCTACAAGCGCTCAGCTTTCGGAGCCTTTGCCGCCTCTCTTCTTCTCTCTTTGCTCTTTGGATGCTGTCCTCTCTGGTCAGCCAGAATGTCTGCATTTCCCCCTTTCCCTTGACTCGTACCAGCCCACGATCGTCCAGTACGTAACCGCCAAGCCTGGTTAGTAGGTTCTTGCAGTCTTCACTGCAGTGGATGTGAAGAGCTGAAAAAGAATTAAATATTAGGCTATGCCACTATACAGGGTGTTCATGAAAAACCCCGACAAACTGATAACCAGTGGCCAATGGTAACCTGAGGGCCATTTTATGTAGAGGAGTCATTATGTCTACACCGCCCCATTACTGAGATAATTGACTCGTTGCTTACTTTTAAATAGAATTTACAGGTGTAACTAGCCATAGAGGCCTTACCACCTGTGGGCAACAAACCAACAAAGTCCGGCCCCCAGACCTTCCAGACCCTTCCGACTGGGGAAGGGTTCGTTGGATGGCCTAACTTCCAGGATATTTAATAATAATAATAATAATATTAATAATAATAATAATATTAATAATAATAATAATAATAATAATATTAATAATAATAATAATATTAATAATAATAATAATAATAATAATAATAATAATAATAATCGTGGGTAATGCTTTCACCCCCAACCGGGGGTATATCGCATGAACCTTTATTTATTTTGTTCAAGTTTCTCAACTCAAGGTGCAAGGAAACAAGGAAATTGGGTAAGGATAGGGATTTTCGGGGAGGGGACACGGGTGCAAGTGCAATGTCGTTAAACGGGTCATGTGCAGTCCCCCAGGAGGTTAGGTTGCCAGACACCTCCTTGGTGCAGGTCAGAGACCCTCCTGACGCAGGTGAAAGGAAAGTTCCCCAGGCGGGGATCGAACCTGGGGCCTTTCACTCAGCAAGCCGAGACGTTACCATCACGGCCACCACACCTCCCCAGGATATTTTATACTACCTGTTTGAAGGCAATTTGTGCGGTAATGAGGCGGCCCAGAAATAATCACTCATCTACATAATGTGATCGTCTGGTCCCTAGGTCGGGGGTGATATAGGTGTGTCGGTGTTTTTCATGAACACCCTGTATACAGTAGTAAGAATGTTATACTGTTTTATTCCTTAGTACACTGTACTCCCGATTATCCGTGCTAATAAATGCACGGGTATGCCCGGATAATAAGAAAACACGGATAATCCGAAAATGGTCATTAATGTCGTAAAATGAGCTATTCAGAGATTTTAAATAAACGGCTAGTGTATGCTGCTCTAAATGAGGTTTAATGAAAATGATTCCCAAGTCTGTTTTACCTCAGTTGGGTGGTGCAGATGGCCAACACTTCAGGATAAACCTGATTCAGATGTGGCACTCTATATGCTGGCGACTCACGTGGCGACTGTACTGTACCAGTAAGTACCGGATTCAAGTGGAAGTACCGTGTGCCGTATTAGCACTACTTCATCTTTGGCAAATGCTGATGGATGTATGCTATACAGGGTTTCTTACACTTGGGACATCTGGCAACCCGTGTAATCATGGGTCCCAAAAATTCAAGAATGTATGGGTGAAGAATGCGAAGGCACCTCCTACTAGTAATAGCGTAGATATAACTGAAAGTTTGTGGGTCCCGTAGACAAAAGCTGCCAACCACACTCTAGTTTTTTGATGGCGAGATCTGCAATAATATGCACTGATTCTGATTGACCAGGTAGCAGGATAATTATGAGCATGATACTGTTTTGACCAACAATTAAGTCGGAAACCGGAAGCCTCACTAGAAAGAAACACCTTGAGTAGCGGCAAGATACGTTTACTTTCGGAAACTTTTTTGACATAATTATACAGTTCCAATGTGAGCACTTACGTTTCTTGCGAATGTCTAAGATGAAAATACGCTAGTCGATTTTGGAGATTTCGGCTTCATTACGAAGCTAATTGGTTCAGTTGTACAGTACACGCTGGTAATAAGGTCAAACTGAGAACCAAGCAACCGCCCAAACATCCATGCTACACGGGTCGCATGGAATTCAGGACGAGCCCCAGCACGAGCTTGTAAAGCAGAATTACATTTTTAAAACAAGGTTGGCAAATCACGTGAGCGTGATTAGAATATACATTTTCTCATTATTTCAAGTAGACTTGTGCGGATAGTGTGAACCCGGAAAACCGGAAGTTGACCCTGACCCCTATTTTGGTCACTCCCCGACACACTTGGTCAGGAATCCGCGGAAACTAATTTCGAAATGCAATGATAACCCGTGTGAGAGTTGGCCTTGTCAAGTCATCCCTCTGACCCCGCAAGGTCACTCAGGGTCGTGGTCTCTCTCCCGCTCTCTCCACCCTAGGTCCAAGCCAGGCGCCCTCCTGCCATCTAGAGACAGGAAGTCACACCTGCCCGTAAAGTAGACTTGTACGGATAGAGCGGGATAGAGTGAACCCGGAAAACCGTATGTGGCGGGTCACCGGAAGTTGACCATGACACCTATTTAGGTCATGAAAACCGTTTGTCGCTATCTTTTGTGGTTGATGCTCCACATACGGACATACGGACGGACAGACAGACAGAGCCGTTTTCTAATACTTTATTTCGACGATGAGAAAAAATCTAAAAATTAGTTGGCACCATATGTAGTTCCGGGCCTTCAGGTATCAAAATAATAATGGATACCCCGTGATACGCCTCCTTGAACCTCTTAGGGGATTCTCTTTTAATTGGCCGTCTTTATAGTCATTGCTTGTCATGTGATGGGTTTTGAGAGTGGGAGGAAACGGGAGAACCTCGAGAAAAACCACGCCAACACGGAGAGAACCCATCGAAACGCTTTCCACCTAAGTGTCCTCTGTCCGACCCGGGGATCGAACGCGGGACCTTAGAGGTAGAAGGCTGTGGCGCTAACCACTGCACCACCGTGTCGCCCTATGGGCCTTCAGGTATCAAAGAGATGTTGAAAAGAGCTACGAACGGATCCTTCTGTTGTCATACCCACTGGCGATCACCTTGCTTATTATGGACGAATTGAAAAATAGATCAAGGACTTTGTTACCCTTCCTGCCGTTAAAACATGATATTCCAAATGTAATTTTAGACAAATCGAATTTCCTTAGGTCAAAACTTGTAGCAAAGCCTTCTCCGAATCAAAGGGCTAAGGAAGCTCTATCAGCGCTAACGATTGCATCCTGCGGCGCCGAAATGGACATAACAACCCTGTGGACGCTGTGGGCGGAAGCCACACACGCCGAATGTGGGTGGGACGATGATTACCTCCTCCACAGCATTTCGACCGTTCTATATACAAACTTACTTCCTTAGCAACCGTCCCTCATTTTTACTTACGAACTCCAGTAGATTCCATTCTTGACGCTGTATTGACTGTGTCGCCAAATAAGCAATAGCGTGGCATTTTGAGACCGACCACACCTGCACAAACTGGGCCTGGAATAAGTGAGTGAAAAAGCATTGTGTATAGTGTCGAAAAGGAACCATTTGACGAGGAAAAACTACCTGAATGAATCCCAATTCGGAGTTTGAGGGTGTCATTAGGACGATGGCGGATGTGAAAACGCTTGGTCGCTTCCAATAAGTGAAGGGACATGGATGCAATTTCCCCTGCATGCTGGTCACCATTACGCACCGGTAAACCGGACACCTGAAAACATGAAAATGGATTCATGCATCATTTGGAATAATGGGATGGTACTTATACTACACCAGCCCTTTCAGGCCCAAATTGTACTTACCACCATATACGCATCTCCAATGGTCTCCACTTTGTATACATCATAGTTTTCAATAATGGAATCAAAGTATGTGTACAAATCATTCAGGAAGTCCACTACCTAAGAAGGAGGAGCAGTTAATTTGTGCTTCAAGACAGATTCGACATGTATGACTCGCCTGCAAAGGGGTCGACTCTGCCGACATGGTTGTGAAACCTACAATGTCGCTAAAGTAAATAGTAACACAATCGAAACTCTCTGCTTCGACTTTGTTTCCTCGCTTAAGCTGCTCTGCGACGTACCTCGGAAGCATCTCGTAAAGCAGTGCCTCTGAAAGCATGACGCCGTAATTTGCACTGATTGAACCCCGGACTGAATGCTTAAGGTGTGTTCACAAGCTCGCCAGAACAGGTGTTTTCGAGCGAATTTGGGACATTTTAGTGTGGATGAGAAATCAATAGAAGAATTGGCTTCTCGCTCTTGCTAAAATCTATTCTTGTGAGCTGATGAACATATCTTTAGTTTGCAGCTAGTTCTGTACCGCCTCTTGAGTAAATTCCATAAAAGGAGCATGCAGACTATAGGGAAAAGCTCAAACCTAGTTACATAAATGACTCACCAGTCTTCCTTTTCTCCTCAATGAGTTGGTCCGTTCTTTCATCAACTAGGGCTTCTAAGTTATTAGCATACTTCTCCATCATTGCAATCATGTTGTCAAAAATGTTGGCTTTCCTGCAGTTGGAAGTCTGTGAAAGCGACTGTGACTGAGTGGATGCTGATCATGACTTACATTCCTTTTCTCATGGGACGAAGCTTAGTCCGGATGCTCTTGAAATCTGGACGTTCTTCTGACGTTTCCGACCAGCACTCTCTCAGGCAATCACGGACGCAGTCAAAGCTGTTTTCCAGCAATTCTAGCTGAGGCCTAAAATATTGAAAAAAATATCACTTACAGTATCGCACATTTACACTGAGTAGAACTCTGATTCCATCACGGCTCAGTTAAGTTTGAGAAAAAAATAATGCGATATACATGGCATTTAATTTTTATACTTGTGTACAGTATTATTTATCGGGCTTGTTTGGAAGTAAGGTAATTTATAATGTGTCTTTACAATATCATGCATCTTTTAAAACGATTGGAAGCTCTTGAGAGAAATGTAACAAAATAGACCTTCAGAGTTAATACAATAAGGTAAAAGAGCGGATACAAGCACTTTCAAATATCCCGGCTTGCGCAGTGATGCTTGAGGGCGGAAGTTATTATAGCACCTCCGACATCCTAATATTCGGTCAGGTTGATCATTGGCAGAATGTGTGGCGCGAGGTATTTATAGCATTTTCCTTGCCTTGAATGTAAATTTAGTTTGTGACATGTCTATAATTGAGATTTCCTCCAAATTTAGAAATCATAAATAAAATTAACTCGACTAGATGTACAGTATTTATAGTGTCCCGTAGGCCTGCTGGTAAGAGGAATGCACGTTTTTTTGGCATTTCAGGAATCTGAATTTGATTACATGTAGTGTATCACCTGGTGGCCTCGACTTTGGAGAGCAAAGAGCTACACTAGGTAAAATAAATTTCGGGCGAAATTTGCTATAACTAGGAACACACTGTATATACCGTACATGCAAGTTCCTGTGCGTTTTAAACATTTTATGCGACTGAATAAATGTCGTGATATCCGAAACTAATGCAGTAAACGCGATTCAGTCGGCCACACTCTGGTCGTTTCTGACGCCCTCGTATTTCAGTTGGACCAGGAGAAAAACGCGATGGTTTTCCCGTCTTGTTGTAAATGCATAGTGTGGCCAGGGGATTCAACATTATTTTGCTGGTGCTCTACTATTAACATGCAAAATGTCAGTCTAGTAACGATTTAAAGACTACAAAATAAAAATCATGTCCAAGAGAGTTATGTTCTTTACACCGGAGCAATTTTAGTAGAAGTTGCTCCTAATTAATTTAAGATAAAAAAATAGGGTACAACTGTGTCCTATTTATTATGGTACCAGTATTTCAGAAATATGCATTTTGAAGTTTCGCAGTTATGTAACTTTTTACATTTAAAATCGCTGCAGGAGACGAATCGGAGACGTCAGTACCATTACACAATTTTTTTGGCTAATTTTCCCTAGCAACGTTAAAACAGCAATGTGTGATATGTAATAAAGTCTATGATTTTGCAACATTGTTTACAGAAAGATAAGGCCAATATTCAAAGCGGGTAATGCAGTGGAGAAACGACATTGAACACGCCAGTTTTAGAAACAATAGACAATTCAAAAACCAGCTAACAGTTAGTTAGGTCATAAAATTGAAAGAATATCGCAGGTCGCGTCACCTGTTGCAATTTTAATTCGTCACAAATTTCAAATGCTGATTTCCGCAATACCGGGGCTACACAGAGCATTCCATCTGACATTATGAGGAACAATTTCGACTAAAGGGGAAAAAAAACATCCTTATTGAAGGGATCTTTTCATCCAGGCAATATGTCACGGACTACTTGCATCAATAGAACACAAAGAAACTAAAAGATGCAAACCTGAAAGGTCGGCCAGACAGTGGAGGATGCAGCAGCTGCTTTAATATGTCCACAGGGCTCATCCCTATCTCTCCAAATGGGCCGTGACGGTTATGTATCTCGTAGAGAACTATCCCAAAGGAATAAACATCGCCTTTCTGACTCCCACATGACGGCGCTGATGGGTCTCGAAGGAACTCTGGGGCTCTATACAGCAGATCTGCAGTAAATACAACATTAATCAGGATATAATTAAAGAAAAACATCTCTTTCACCTAAGTATATTAAAGGAACGTTGACATTGAAAGAAATATCGGCACATTCTAGAAACAAAATCAGATAATATTAATGTCGCAGCATATACCGGTATGCAATTTTCCTCCTCACTTGTTTCTATAGAAGAATGTATTCAAAAGACAAGTAGACTGTGGTTGAAAGTACCAAATGCATGTGTATATAGGCCTACTTGTAGATATGGCTATGCAGTAGGCCTATACACCTAATTTTTATGGACGAAAGTTTTTTTCTGAAATAAATATTGCGTACCTTCGCAATTCTTTTGATGATCCGGGTCTTTACAAGGGCTGCTCTCTATGTCAGCTCCTCGTTTGAGTTCATGGAGCCCAAAGTCCGATATCTTCACGACCCAGCGACTGTCCACCAGGCAATTACTCGTTTTAAGGTTTCCGTGAGAACGCACCGGGGATTCGTGCAGGTAGATCATTCCCTGGGAACACCAGAAATTAATGTCCCACCCACCAAGCTTCCACTGTTCAGTTAAAACGAAGTAGTAAAAAAAGTTTCAGCAACGTCATCAGTGAACTCCTGATGGCAAATGAATTATTGGGGTGGGTAATCTGCAGACAACGTGTCACAAGCAGAGCAGATCAATAGCCTACGCTTCGATTTGAGTACGTGCATTAGTGGCAAACTGAGCAAAGACATTGTAATACGTAGTCTGTTATGCGAAACCTTTAAAGCGCATGATACTTTATGGCGATAGCACTAAAGAACGACTATAAACAGGGATATACCTGTGTGGAGCAGCCACATCAGTATTGCGCTCATGGGATGACTCAGTAGTACAGGGGGTCAAGTCACTAATTTAGTTCAGTTACCCTGGTTTTAGGGTCGTTTTACTGGCTATTAAATGGCTTCTCCGTGTCATTCGCCTTGTCTCAAAAATTTGAGCCCAGCTACTGTATTATTTCTAAATATTGCTACCTTTATTTCTTTCTCCTTGGGGACTACATTTGATTTCACAGTCCGATTGATGTAGAAGAAGGATGCAGTTGCTCGATGAATAAAGTATCAGGGCCCTGATTTCTGTGACAATTATTGGCGACGATTCCATAATCAAATGAGTCCACCGGCGTGGTGGGACAAATGCTCCAGGTTTTCAGCGACCCCACCAAAAAAAATTGCCTTCAAGAGGTCTCAGGTATCAGGAAAGTTTTATAAGCCAGTAGTGATTACGACCCAAAGAAAAAAAGGGAGCCTTACATTAGCCACCATTCTTGCAATCAGGACTGAGTATTATGGGACACTATTTCTTGGTATGCATTGGAGAGTGGTGGTAAAAATATATATTTCCCCTTTTTCTTCCTCAGAGTGATTCCATGCTATTTCATGTTCAGTAACAATAACCATTTTACTCACTATTTTACTATATGAGGTCTGTACTCCAAATATGCAATAAGCCACTTCATTACGTAAATTCCATATTATTTTAATGTGCATAATATATGGAACAGTCTTACTATCGATTTTGAATACGGAGATAAGTTTATAGCCTGTATCATAACACAGCCTTGAACGTAACCATTTACTCTGAGTGTATAAGAAAATAACTCTAGAGATAGGCTCAAAATAACAATTTGGTTTCATCTATACATTATGTGCTTAGCATTCTGCAGGTGGCTGGTTCCATTTCAATCCAGACGGTGGGTGCCCAGTCATGGTCTTCGATTTTTTTTAAAAAAATATATGTGAAACCCACATCCAATTGAACC
>JYFJ02005826.1:0-22733 GCA_000934665.2 Catajapyx aquilonaris
CGGGCCGGAATGTCCCGCGGCCCACCACAAATCCAAGGACTTTGACCTCCTCGGCTGCCCAGGCGGTCTTATCAGGATGGAGGGAATATCCATCACGCTGGAGAGCAGATAAGACGGTTTCGATGTGGTATAAATGTTGTTCAAACGTGTCTGACGCAATGATGACGTCATCGACGTACGCGTAGACATAGTCGTTTAAAGCGTCCCCTAGAGTTCGACGTATACACTGAGTAAAGATCTGGGAGGAATTGATGAAACCCTGCGGCAACGACGTGTACCTCCACGTACCAGTTTGCGACGAAAATCCAAAATAATCTCGGCTCGCGGGTGCTATCTTTACGGAGAAAAATGCCGACCTGACGTCACACTTAGAAATGAACTTCTTGTGACCGATGGCAGAGATTATGTCGATGATCCGGGGAGGGGCGTCAGGAGCCTTATGGCTTACCCGTTTATTGATCATGCGGAGGTCGGTTACCATACGAAATTCATCGCTACCAGGTTTTCTGATCATATAGTTTCTGTGGGTGAAGGTCCTATCACTGCCTCGTTCAATCACTCCGTCCCTAACCAGTTCTTTCACCTGGAGATCCATCAGCCGCCTAGTTTCGTGAGACATGGGTTGGGGATGGGTGATAATCTGGGTGGGATCGGTGAGTGTTAACGAATACTCGTACCCTCTCACGTGCCCCGGTTTCCGTGTGAAGAGAGGGGCGTGTTTCTGAATTAACTGGGTTAGTTGTTCCTGATGACGAGGGGCGAGACCACTTGCCTGGATGGCGTGAAAAACTGGAGTCACCTCAGATATGAGCTGCACAGCAGGCGTAGTAAAAGGAGGGGAGGGGGAACGCGCAAATGGTATGATGCGTTGCGGGTGTGTGTCAATTATGTAACCTCGTTGATGTAGCACTAACACTATCATTTCGGGGGTGAGCACGTCTCGCCCTATGATCATCGCATGATTAAGAGTCGGGATGATGATGAAGTTTACTCTGCGGCAGCAGCCGGGGAAGGAGATGGACAGCCGCACCTCTCCACTTGCCATAATGTTGCCCGAAGCCATGTTGTAGGAGGTCGTGATCTGTTTGACCGGGATGTTATGGTCCAGGCAACGCTGCATCACCTGCCCCCCAATGAAGCTGGACTCGGCACCAGAATCTAACAGCGCCAAGTATTTTTCGCCAAGAACGGACACTTCGACAACTGGTTCGGGATTTTTCGGGAGGGCGGTGGGAGGGATGGTACCATATATGTTGTAAGTTACTGCGGCGGGGAGGGGGCCTGCATGGGAGATAGGTTCTGGCTCCTCCCCTCCGTCTCGTTTCCCTGGCGTCTGCTGTTGACCCACCGCAACTTCCTGCATACCTCAATTTCGTGGCCAGGGGACCTACAATACCGACAGATGATAGTGGCCGGAGGCTCTGAAGAAGCAGAAGCATCCTCAACCGGAGAAGGCCTTGAACCAGAAGTCACTCGTTCGCTGGCGGGGGGGAGTGGGCACGGGAGGGCAGGGGGAGGGCGGTTGGGGTGAATGCCCTGCAGGCTCAAACCGGCGTAACAACCCTGTGCTGCTTTATTGACCTCGTTAACCGCCTTTTTTCGCAGGCCAGGGGTTTCGGGCGGGGTCAAGGTGGGATACTCAAAACAGTACAGGAGTTCAGACTGGGCATCTTGAGCTGTTCTGATGAGGTGGGTGACGGAATGGAACGTGTCGTGTCTAAAAAAAGGCTTGTACTCCGGATGGATACGCGACAGTATGTGGTGGCACTTCTGTGAGTCGGGAGTGTCCGGATACCACAGCTTCCGGTAGTAGTCACACATCCGGTAAATGAACGCCGTGGCCGACTCATGACGGCTTTGGCGGCTGTTATCCATCTCCATGCGGAGCTGGTCCATGGATGCCGCTGGTTCATATTCGCGCAGAAAAGCGCGCTGGAAGCTGGTCCAGTCAAAGAAGGGACCCCCTCCGTACTTGTACCAGAGTTTAGCCCCACCATGCAGGGCGTGGGGGATTATGATGGTGAATAAGTTGCCATCGGGACAACCTGTTATCGCCTGGTATTCCTTGAGCTGGTCGATGAAGTTTGCGGGGGATATTCCCGTGGCGGGTTCGAACGATGGCACCTGCATATGTGTGATTGGGGGCTTCCAATTGCGATCAATAGTCATATCGAATGGTGGTTGGGGGGGGTGCACGGGAGAGCGACTGGCGGGAGGGATGACCGCCGGAAACGGACTTTCGACGAACGTCGGTAGTGACGGCTGCAATGAGGAGNTCCCGTGGCGGGTTCGAACGATGGCACCTGCATATGTGTGATTGGGGGCTTCCAATTGCGATCAATAGTCATATCGAAAGGTGGTTGGGGGGGGTGCGCGGGAGAGCGACTGGCGGGAGGGATGACCGCCGGAAACGGACTTTCGACG
Organism: Catajapyx aquilonaris; assembly: GCA_000934665.2. Taxonomy (NCBI): domain Eukaryota; kingdom Metazoa; phylum Arthropoda; class Diplura; order Dicellurata; family Japygidae; genus Catajapyx; species Catajapyx aquilonaris. The sequence continues at coordinate 2,425 of JYFJ02005826.1, forward strand.
AACGTCGGTAGTGACGGCTGCAATGAGGAGGTGGGGATAGGTGGACCAATCTGCAGGGTCATGAAGGCGACGGCTACATCATCAAGGGAGGCGTCCTGAGGTAATCCCAAAAGTTGTAATAGAGCGTCACCGGGTTTGTCAGCGGCATGGGCCGGGGCCGTATCATGGGGTGGGTGCGGCGGAGCAATGGCATCGTCGTCAAACCCGGGAGGGACGGCGGTGACGTCGGTGGAGGAGGGGGGACGGTCGCGTGTACGACGAGCTGGGGCGGTGTTGGCGGGGTCAGGGAGAGCAGGGGCACTACTAACCTGGCGGGAACTCCGACGGAGAGGTGGCGCCGAGTCGGTGCCGGAAGCAGCAGCTGGTCGACCTCTGCGNAGTAGTAGGAAAGGAATAGGGCAGAATTAGGAGGGAGTGAGTCAAAAGAGGGGTCGAAAGTAAGTGCCATAGTTGGGCGCCATTTGTAACGGTACGTAAGGTGGAGGGGGAATCAAGTACCACTGAGTCTGTACTAACAGTACTGTATTCTCTCAATCAAAGATACAACGGAACCGAGCCAAAGTAAGGAGGGAGGCAGAGAGGTCTGCGAGGAGAGGAGGAAGTCAGGCCAAGAGTGCTCTTCCCCAAGTTCACCCTCTATATATAAGGTGTACCCAGCAGGGGTCATAGGTTGGGACATGGGAGCAGGAAGCGAGGGGAGTGTAGACCGAGGGAGAGAACAGGAAGTCGCTAATTAGGAGGGGGAAGGTGGTAGTAGAGGTCATTGACCGGCACAATATAATCGACATTAAATCCGATTTCGATAATTGGCATTAAATATTATACTGTGTATAACGATAAGGCACATAACAACAAATATCGGTAATCGGCATAAAGCATATATCGATCATGGTTCATGAATATATCAATATGGACAAAATCATATCGATATCGACATACAGTATAGTGTCATATATCGACAATAGTCGACATAATTAGCTATCGATAATGAACATAAAATCAGATATCGATATGGACATAAATCATGTATCGATAAAGGACATGTTTTATCAGGCTTCGAAAATCTACATCGCAATCAAACATCAGCAAATATTAACATTTAAAATGGTATAAAAAATATTTGTAGCATACGTATTTTCCCTTACGATAATCTTCGCACGCACTCGCCACGTGCTAGGCGTTTGTTCTTAAAATTCACGCACCAAAAAATCAAACAAATCTCGCCAAAATCCGACTCGCTTAAGTCAGAACAGCGTGTTTAGCTAGTCCAACATGCTCTCTCGTCGTATTAATTTTAAAACCCAACCCTCCCTCCCAAGTTGACAGATTCAATTTTCTGATGCGGAGGATTATGAATGCCTGACTTGCTAAAGAGTGAAAAAGAATGCGACTTAAGTAGACGTGTTCGGAGAAAATTCCTTAGGACTTTAAAAAAAAGTGAGCCCCAGCGAAAAAATGAATTTCAACGGAAAATTCAGGTAGTTCTTGTCTTTTTTTTAGCACGTCACGAGATTGCGATAAATCTCTTGGAAAAATAAAAAAATATGGGAACAAGAGCCTTTAGCTAATCTGTGGAGGGGATGTTGGAAAAGCTCGAGAGGGTAAAAGACAAAAAAAAGATATAATAATAAAAAATGTTCACACAGAACAAGACGACGGAGACTCTAGTGGTTACTCACGGTATTTTTGCAAATATATACAGTGTAGCATGCACAAAAATAGTGGGGGGAAAATCAATGACGTCAGGGGACACTTCAAAGGAAAGCAAGGCTCCTGTTAGGAGGTTCTCATGTCGTTTTTATTCTCTCCCTTGGCAAAATATTTGCCTTCGTTGCCATCTCCCTTTTTACTCGTTTCCAAGCAGCTTTTGGGACAAATAAAGAGAAACGGCTGCAAATATTTGACGACCATCTTAGTTTCGATTTTTCCCTCGGATTCGGAGGTTGTTTTTATTTTGGACATTTTGGCATTTACTGTACACGACATACAGTTACAATTTTTGTGTGTGTAAATTTCATAAAAGCCGCTTGCAAAATCTGAGGCTTTCAAGCACAGACAAAGAGCCAACGAACTCCAGTATAGCTGCAGGTAAAATGAATATTATTTTTATTACACACCGTTTCGATATGTTCGATCAAAAAAATAAAACCTGCCAGGTCAAGGATATAGATAACAAAAAGCGAGGATATAATAGAGGTCCAGGGTATATTTGCACCGAACGAGCAACCTCCGACTCAGCTTCTCTTTTGCATTACATGCGCCGGTGGCACAAACTACCTGTCCTGGAAACCACCCAACCAACGGTCTTGTTTGTTCATTTCGGACTACAAGCACTTTTGGGTCCTCTTTTGTTCCGTTTTTTTTAACGCGCTCCTATAACCCGCCTCTGCCCACAGGTTCGGTCGCGCTAATTAAACCAGTGTCCAGTCCTTACTATTACCGCCAGATATGTCTTTACAATGGTTGTAATTATTCTCATTGCAAGGCAAGGTGGAAAAATTAATATCAGCAGCTCATTCTACAAAATAAAAAAAATTAATATCTATTATTTTTATACACACAGCATCACATGCATCTTTTGATTTCTCGTCTGATTCATGCAGTAACCAAAGTTCAATCCGATATCGGAATCTGCATTACTTCTGCCACTCCTACCAGCCTATGCTAACAGGTCAGTTCACCCCGATTCACCCTGTACTTTTTCCACCGTATTTTCAACGCAACCTTACCGTTTCGTATGCATATTGGAGGGGGGGTCCAGGTTCGTTTTTTTAAACTCCCCCCCCCTCCCCTTTTATCTTGCCCCGATCTCTCTCTCCCTCCACCCCCCACCCCTACAGTAATTTCGCCATCGCTTGTGTGCCTCCGTACATTGTGCCAAAGCCAATTCTCTAGTGGGTATACAAACGCAGGGCCTAAGGGCTTGTTCAAACACACTGTGTGTTGATCCAAGCTGCTACTGATAGCCTAATGAAAAGCTCCGTTCAGAAGAAAGGAATTAACTAAACCTGCAATATTCTCCTCCGTTCCTCTCTCTCTCTCTCTCCCCCCCCCCCCTTTTTTAGAGAGAGAGTGTGTGTGTGTGTGGGTGTACCTACGTATAGGAAAGCTGGAAGGTGCAATTTTGCACGTCCAAATTGTAATGTTATTGAGAAAAAGAAGGGTGACCTCCCCTTACAAAGTGCATGATAGTGCGTACAAAAAAAAGGCGAACATACTACTTCCAAAAAAAAAAAGCGTCCAGGTTACGGAAATTCGCAACGCTGGCGGTTTGAAACCGCGTGAAAGGGTTTCAAGCTTCCGTAATGAACCAGTGGCGGCACCAACGATTTCCATTAAAAGCGGCCCGACGATGATGAACTTCCGCCTGGTCCATTCCCTCCTCCACCATCCAGATTATTAACTCTATCCTACCTTTTTTAAAATATTACATAGAGAACGGTAAATAGAACTATTCTATTTGAGCGTAATATTATTTTCTAGCTAGTGTTGCATAAGAGGAATGCCCTAGAGGAGGGTGAAATAAAATCAATATAGAAAGGCAGGGAGCAAATTCAGTCGCAGAGGCTAACAGCTTGTTACTGCCAGTGTGAACAGTGTACTCAGTTTTTATAACAAGGCCCCTTAGGGAAGGTGGAAAGAACGGCTTTTTNGGGGGCTGGTAAATAATAAGGATGCAAAGTTCTGCTTGGAACCGGCTGGGTGTGAACATAGTGGGCTCCACAACACTAGTGAAACCCTTGCCAAAACTGCCCATCGACTGTCCATGGCGTACCATATTCCTTACATAGATGGCGCTGCCACCCTCGAAAATTGATAAGCACAAGCATGGTCTTAGAATAATAAGGTCTGGACACTACCTCTTATCGCCTGCAGAGCGTCATGAGACCTTTCACGAAGCTATTATGTGGCGACCCTACCGGACTACGCTGAACCCTGGCTGAACTCTATAGGTACAAAAGGGAAGCGCTACATGCGGGCCCAATGCCAACCTCATGCAAAACGCCCCGGCAGGCGATAAGAAAAGATTGTAGGGGAAGTGTCCGGGGGCTGAGCACAAGTATCGCCGCCTGGCTTCATATAAAGAAAAAGCTCCACCAGGCGGCGATACTTGTGCTTATTTCCACCACTATGCTACATGCTCCTGGCTGACGACACGCCCTGGACAAACAAAGCGTCAGAGGTGTGATAAAGTAATAACGTCATTGTCAGATAGGATCTGAAGGCTTTCACCCACCACCTATTACAGCCATCATTCATTTGCGTGATTGGGATCAAATGAAAAACAAGTTGCTCATTTTGCACGTCGAAATTGTTGCTAACAATGGACAACATGGATCAACAAGTTGTTTTTCACAACACTATTAATCATGCAAACGTGGGGGCCTTCGAAACTCAAAAATGAGATTTTCCCATAATGAAACACTCCCGGCCCATAATTTTGCCAGTTTCACGGTTATTCCTAGGTGATCTAACAACTGGTGACGTCAATAATTAGGCACAATTTTGACAATCTTTCGATTCAGTGCTTTACTGTCGCTTAGGACGTTTTCTAATGGGGGACAAAGTGGAACACGCCGGCTCATTCTGGTCACATTCATATACCATGGACGATGTCCCCACAAACTGCTGTTATCCACATCAGGTCGTAACCCCCCAATTATTCTTCCCATATATGCAACCTCGGTATATCACTACTCGAATGACGTCATACTCCCGCATTGTTAGCCACCCAATTACTTGGCAGAGTTGTTGTATCGCTGCCATGTACACTGTACGCAGCAGATAACAAACTGCATCATTAGCCCGCCCAATTTATATAATGAACCTTAATTCGTGTTTGATGCCAGTGCACACTACATATTGTGCGCCAGTTGACGTCACATCCTACGACAAGTCCATCCAAAATTTCTGGATCCTTATTTTTTTCTGACTCTTTTGTTCAACTTCGAGTCTCCAAATCCACTGGCCTCGAATATGCGCAGGGGGGTGATCCGCAATTCATGAACCCCTCTGTGCAAAATCCCTCCGTGGTTGAAACACGCATTTTATTCAAATAAGAGCTCGCAAATTCTGGATCACCCAGTATGTCAGCTTTCTTTCATTCGCTCAAATTCCCTTGCCATTCCCACAGAATCTGGCTGCCTCCATATCTCCCTTCTAAGGAAGGGTCTGTCTCCCAACCCCCCCTCCCCTCAACGCTTTCCTTATCTTTATCTTCTACCGTCGTTTTTCTCTGGAACTGTGTCGGAAGGAATGTCCACCGGGCTCAATGTCAGATCCGCGATGATTTTATTGACAGATCTATAAATCTAGCTCGCAGATATTTCACTGTTTTTATTGCTATCCCTCACACTATATCGCAATAGCACTGCTAGCTGCTACGCTACTTCAGACATGATTTTATTCCAAATGTAAATTTTAGAAATATAAGCAGCTGTACGTAAGTAGTGCTTGGACTCATACTTGCAGACAATTTTTCTTAAAAGATATCTGGCAATGGTATACTATCATGGGGACGAAAATTCCACCCATTGAAATTAGTAGCTATTTATAAATCGCGCTCACCCTTTCAGCATGTATTAATTAATCCTCGTTTACAAAAAACAATATGAATCCCCCTCTTCCTCATTCCTACAACAAAAATTCCTTCCCAACACTTCGCGTGCGTTTCTCTGACGGGCTTTTGGTACGTTCCGTGTCCAGTCCACGCGGTTATGTCCGATTTCAATCTGCCGGCTATTTGACAGTCCTGTCATTTCGACATAGAAACTTACATGAAATAATTAGTCAAGAGCTGGGTGGGGAAGGGGAGGGGGGGAATATAACTCCCCCCCCCCTCCACCCTGACTAAAGCTCCTTTTCCTTGATGCATGCTACACGTTCGTTTCCATTTAGTCCCAGGATTTTGCACTTATCTGAATAAGCAGCCACTTTATTCGGGCAGCAGTAACTCAGGCGTTCTGATAAGCGAATTACCGAGTACGTCAGATTCCAGAATTTCCGTGTGACAGTCCATTGTGTCTGGTCCGCATGTGTCACCGCGCACGTTATAAACATTTCACCGCCGGTATTAAAACTGCGTGCGATAAGATCGCGGACTCTCTCAGATGTGCTGCCGGGTATGTGTATGCCGAGGCCCAGGGTTTGTTTTTGCGAAATTGAACATGTGTTCCGACAGTGGCTTGGACGCGGGCCTGAATATTGCACCGGTATAGCTCGATATGTATACTGTACGTTTCGTGTCAACCAGCAGTGTCAGCACATGGCATGTACGGCGTACATTTCATATTTTTGTACAAAAATAAACGTGGAAAATAAAACTTGCGACTGTCAACTTAGGCGTTTTGTCGATGAAAATGTAAAAATGTGGTTCGCTTTGCTGAAAACCTGCCATGAAGTTAAATATAAAATGGCAAAAAAAATGTTTTTTGAAGACCTGAAATTCGCAATGTTGTCAAACAGGCTTCCGGAATTACCTTCCATACAAAAATACAGCTGTATGAATTCAAATTAATGGAAAATATCCTGTAAGGTATAGGAATTCGCAATACTGCATATTCGGGCGATTTATTTTGAGTCCATACCACCTAATCCTGCAAAAAAAAAAAAAAACTTTCAAGCCCTGAAGTAATGTTCAATCACCGAAATCATGAAAGTGCTCCGATATTTAAAGCCTCAATTTACTTAATTGAACCACTTTCATTTATAAAAAAACAACAAAAAAACAGTTTATGCACTACAATCACCGCCATTTTTAAAGTCACATTTAGGCATCAATATAATTAATCCCCTTTTGTCTCCAATATTCAAGGTAAAGATAAATATTGAGGCAAATGATGAAATCACCCTGAACAGTTAGACAAAATAAAATAATTATAGGCTTCAATAACAATAGTCCAACTAAACAAATATGTCGGCAAGAATGCTATATAACGTTATAATATTTAAATGGTAAAAATATATCTCAGGGGCTTTAAATATCGCTGAATTCATGATATGATCTTCAATCATACGCGAGTGCGTCGATATTAAACACAAATGTCTCAATTTACTGAATTGACTCCACTTTCATCATACAGAGCCCCCTAGGCATCCGAGTCTCCGGATTTTCACAAACCCGTTTGTTACGCACGGTTCCTGTATAAAACGGCTACAAAAGAAACGTCAAAAAAAGCATACAGGCTATACGTGCTCTCAAAAAAAAAACACGTAACGAAGGCCTCTCGACTGCAACTTCCAACATCATCACACCTGATTGAGCATTACAGCCTCTTCCTCTGCCCCCTTTTTGTTGCCAATCCTCAATTGAAATTGNCCCCCGCCCCCTTCCTATTCCACCAGGAGACTCTCTATTCACAAAAGTTAACTCCAACAGTCTGGTAGTTAAAAATCAGCTTCCTTCACATACATGCAGAATGATTAAATTGTCAACCCGTCTGCTCCGCCCCCTTTCTTCATCATCCGGATTGAAACGGTATTTCTTTTGTCGACAGGCTTTCCGCCAGGATGAGCATGAATGATAGGACATCCCCTATTTTAACAGAATAGATGGGAAAAAAATCTATGACTATAGCTCAATGCATATCGAGATATCGCTTGTAATTGCACGCTCCAATAAGTGTTCTACAAAAAAAAAAAAATGCAGCATGACTTATAAATGACTTGTCCTCGAAAAAAAGGGTAGTCAAAGGGACAAATCGGTTGACAAAGTGACAGCTCCAATTTTCAGTCCTGACACGATAATCACGTGTTTTATACCCCGTTCTGTGCAACGGAAATTGAAAACGTCACGTGTCCTCACTTTTTAGCTACAAATTATTATGCGCGTTTTTTTTTGTCGCAACGAGTCTCACACGATTTGCAATGTAAAAAAACGCAAATTTTTCTCCCGCACGCCATATATTTTTTTTCGAAGTCATTTTCTTCAATTATAGCACCCTCTACTAATTACCCTCGCGAGAGGGTTCAAGTCGTTCAAAAAAAAAACCTGGACTTGAATTGTGAAAAATACTCGTCCGATGATTACTGCATTACTTGACCCTTCCTCTTCTCTCTTTTTTTGCCCTACTCCAACTTCCTCTTCAAAACTCCAGCTAAAGAGGCTTCGATTTTCCGATAATAATTACTGCTAATTTCAACGAATCGGAAATTTTCCCTCCTTTGTGTGTCGTTTGCTCGTATTTAGGGAAAAAAAAGAAGGTTCGATCTATATATAGCAGCAAATCACTCGGGCTTAGTCGACAAAATACAGCAAAAAAAACCCGGTTTCAATTACAGCAGCGAGTTACTTACTTCTAATTGGTTTCTCAGCCAGAGATTTCAATAGACTTCAAATCATGCTCTCAAGGGAAATACTCTCGATTGGTTTCCACTTGTTGATTTAAATCCGTTTTCAATCCCAATAATTGATAAGTGCACCGTCCATGTCATTTTTGTCGCAATGTAATCACTTACACTATCCTAATATGCACTGCAGCAAGTCGATACCTGTAACACACTTAAATAATAGGCATCCCACTTTCGCAGCATCAGCAACATTTTCAACCCACTTGCAAAATTGATCTACCTAGAGCACTTCTGGTTTCAACAGCCCCTCGCTTTAAGGAAAAGTTCCCTCGAAAATAGCCCGAAAAAAGTGGGCCCAACGGCCTACTCTATATATTTGCTCTTGGAAGGAAACTAGGCAAGTGTGATTAAGCTTCAGGCATTAACTATGTAGGAGTGATGTTAAGACACACACGCTTGAGGGGGAGAAAAAAAAAACTTCTTTTTCAGTGGGGTGGGATCAGCTGCACTCCATTTTTTAGCAGCTCCCGAGTTGTACCAAAATCCTCCTAAGATCAAAGAGCAAACAGAAGTTGCGGGGAAAGCAAGTCGAGGTATATGCCCCCCCTTAAAAACTCTGGTCGGAGAAAATAAAAAGACAAAAGTCGACCCAAAAGTTTCCGTTCAATCGGATAGCTACTGGGTATGCTATTGCTCTTTGCTTCTACTCTCTCGTGGGGACCCACTCCCCCAATTCCTCCGAAGAAAAAAAATGGTACAAAGTTTACTTACAAGACTTTCCACTACCTACTGAGAAGAAAACGACAGCTTGCACCCCAGATATTGCAATCCTCCTGAGAAATACATTCACACAACCATGTATATAGCACGGATACGAAAAAAAAGAATTGACCGCATTTAGTCCTCCCCAAAATATTTCCGCATTCTACGTACAACTCTTTCCAAAGCAGCCTCTCCTTAAGAAAGTAAAAAAAAAAGTAGCTTATAAAATCGACAGTGGAAAGTCTTTTCCCGTCACTTCCTCCGCCTGTTCTCAAGTTTCGAACTGCATTTCAAGTTGGTCGCAGGGACTGCTTTCCCACTTGGCTGGTGGGGTCCAAATGAAAAGCCGCAGCCTTGGAACTTGTGTAAATCCCATCAAGCCTTTTGCAGACGGACGTGCCTAGCAACCTTCCTACATCCCCGCTGGAATATTAATTATTTGAGGGGGGAAACCCCCGAGTTTTGATTTAAATGGAGCACTCGACACGAAGATCAATTATTTTCATACCCCGCCTATATATTCCTAGTTTTTCATATTTCTTTTTTTTTGTAGTAGTTTGTTAAAAGTAAGCATGATTTCCCACTCGTATTGCCCACACCCGGTTGGAATGTAAAAAAATTAACCCGCTGCGCGCACTGCAGTAATACCCCCACACACTTATCGATTCGTCAACCGGCAGCAAAGTTAAGTTGATTAAGTTCTCAAATGGTATTAGCAAAGAGCACAGCCTACCGCTTGCAACCTGCGCAAAATTCGTCCCCCGATTATTAACAATCGGTTTCAAGACCAGAACTTATCCCTCTCGACAAAAACTGGCTGGATTTCCGCAGTTACATTTTGAAACAGTCAGAATAAACTGTCAGCTACATAATTTCTCATAAGAAATGAGATTGTGCAGACGTCCAACATGGCTGCCCCCAGCAGGGTAACGCGCGGTCGCCATCTTTGTACTCGTAACGATATTTGGTGAAATTTTGTGCTAAAATTTGCGATCGTGCAACCAGCTCCTTTTCTACCTACCAGAGCAACGCCCGGTACATTAAGTCTATTGTGTTGGCTTCTACAAAAAAAGAAGAAGGAGGTGGTGCGCCCCCGAGAAGGATTTATAGCTCCCTGATTCGAAGCTTCCGTTCGGTTCTCGCCAATTTCCTAGCTATCTGGCTCCTCCCGAAAAACCGGGCATATATCCCTGGTCACAAGACTAATGCCTCCTCCAAGATTACCTCTAGCGATAATATAACGCTCGTTTTTAATGTCAATTTGTCTTCTCCCCAAGCTTGGACTTACAAGCTCGTTACCTTGTAGAATAAAAAAAAAGGTATTTCCAACCCCAGGGTGTGCCCGCAAACACACTGATCATACCCCAATCTTTTACAACCAGTTTTTATCGTGTGTGTGTCCCCCTCCACGCTATATACGAAAGAACAAATCGAATCGGTCGTGACAGTGACAAATCCACTGGAAGCCAAGTTCAATTACCAATTGTCATCGGGGGCTTTTCTACATCTAATTTTTATTTCATGCCAGGTCCATCGCTGGTAATTTGAGGGGGACAGATGTGGGTTCATAATCTGTTTAGATGGGATGCACAGTAGGCAGGGGGCTGGATTTGAACTTCGGGGTCACTTTCACAGGGGGTCATAACCTGGCGTCCAGAAAGTGAGAGAAGACACCAAGGATATTTGCATAAACTAGGCCGTTGAGTCAAGGAAAGTGATGCGTTTCATTTGCATGAGGTGCGTTTGGGCAGACGGGTGCTCGTAAACAGTCAGGTCTTAAGTGATTGTTGTTGCTTGGGGAACGTCCGTCATCATGTAGCGCCAACAGGACAACCACAGTACTGCGAAGGCAACGTTGTCAGCACAAAACCCTTCCCATATTATCAGCACATGATTGGAATTCCAAGCATATCCAATTTTTATTCTCGTTGGCATCCCACCCACGGGCGTTGCCAACAATCGGGCCAAAAATTCGAAACAATACCTCCCACCGAACCAACCTCAATAAGAGATACGAGGCGATATCCGCCATCCGTTTACGAGACATGGGGACCGGATTTGTAGCCAGTTTTTCGCCGAAACAACCCGCCTTTTGCTCCTGAAAAGAGATATGGATAACAGCCAGGAACCGAACTGTGGGCGGCAAAAACCATCTGCCCCTACCCCCGAATTAAGAAAAATTATTGCTTCCCCCCTGTGAAAAAAATATATATAAAAGCAAGTCTAACGACCCGAAAAAAAATCATCGGCCACTAACGGTTTTGCGAGCAGAAATTACCACATGTTGTAATTTATCGAGCATCGTAATTCAGCCCGGGTGTCCTACTTTTTTTTGCAAAAAAAATATATATCATATTTTTCAGCTTGGTTGTTTGTTTTATTCCTAAATATCTCTACTATCAAACTGTCGCACACGCATATATTTCTTGGGATGGATTACCCGCAGCCATGACAGTGCTTGGTTTTTACGCACATGTGAAGTTGTCTCGTGAGTACGAGTCGTAAACGGAGCTATAGCACGAGCACACTTTTTTTTTGGTACTGCATGGTAACAACTTCCGGCCCCAATTTATGCCGCGGGTTTCCATTTTGCGTGGAAAAACCTCGCGATTAAAATTAACCGCATTTCCTGCGACCCCAGGACGGCATAGAAAAGTTCATAGGGAATGAGTCGACGGGGCTTGGGTCTCATTTAGAAAATTAGGCGATGGCAAAAAAAAAAATTAATATGTACCCCTGCTAGTTTGTCGGTACGGATTATTGCAACGAGTCTCACGCGTGAAGCTACAAAAAAAAATTTGCAGAAAAAAGTCGCTTGTTTATTACTATTTTTTTTTGCCTATACTGGTCATAAAAAGTCATAAAATGCGATTTCCTACCCCATGCGATGCACGCCGTCAAAAAATTACGGTCTTCAAATTCAAATCGTGATGACTAATTATCGCGTAATTTCAAAACTGAAAATTGCATAACGTCCTTATTTATTATTAGCCGATACACCCCCTAATTGCCTCATTGTTTCTGGAATAATAATAAATTTAAAAATGAAAAATTAACCACTTAAAATAAATTATAATAAATTATAATTAATCAATGTACATCAATAAGAATAAATAAATAAAATATACCGAATGAAACAAATAGCAACAACAAATAAAGTTACTGTATTAATAAAGCAATAAATAAACAAATAAGAATTAAACAAAATAAATTAATATAACTTAAATACATAAATACGCAAACAGATAAGCATACAGTACATAAAGCTATAAATAAGCATAAAGCAATTAAACAAAATAGATGGATATAAATACCTACACAAACAGATTAATAACAATAAAAATTATTATGCATGAATTTTATTATTGTGTAGTTAACTACACAATAATAAAATAAGTAATAATCAGAAACGTTCCTGTGCAAATTTATCCCAACCTCAGCCAACTCCCAATATGTCAACCTCAGTGACCTTTCCCTGTAATGCAACATCGCCAAAGGTCACACATGTCCACTCCCTGCCCAGAAACAAAAGGGGCTAATTAGACAAGGCTTTCCAACCTTGATATTAAATTAAACGCGAAGTTTCCATACCTCTCCTTTTCCCTTCGGTTTCATCCGGATCTTGAGACCCTCTTCGAAGCCCCCTCACACAGCTTCATTCTGATGCCAATCGGGCTCATCATGTGTCCCACCGGAATTCCAAGAACGAACGAAACTTTTTTGAGCAGACCAGGGTTAGGGAAAAAAAGGATCCACAAAAAAAAATCACACACGAGGTCTTCCCCCCAATTTTCTCTCTGAGAAATTGGCGTCCCAGAAGGCGTATTTTCCGTCCAGGATGAAACAGAGAAATATATGTATGTAAGGGGACGTAGCCCACCTTTAAGTTGTCCGAGATACCTCTTTTTTTTCATGGGAAGGACCACCCCACCAAAAGCTTTTACGACATTCGGTGTTTCAAATTTTCATGAGGCGCCTACATTACTAGCACAAATTTGATCTTCTCCCCGACTGGGGGGAAGAAGTGTAATTTCACCTGTCACACGCAGAATGAATTAAAGATGCGCAGTTTCAAGGGGTGGAGGGGTAGGAGGAGGTTCCGGAGGGCCTACTTTAGGAGTGAAGAAGAAAAGAGCTGAAGAATTTCCGAGCAGGAATTCTACTGCTCCAAGGGAAGGGTCCTGTCGTCTGCTTTTGTATAATGACGGAGGGACGAGCATCCCCTGGCATTATTAATGTATCGCGACGCATTATTGAAATCCTATCGATTGTTGTGCCAGGTCAAGCGCATGCTCCTTACATGCATTTTTTTTTAAATATCTAACTGTACAGCAATCTTCTTCAATATTTGCATTGTTGCAATTGGGCTCCATGACCTTTTCCCCCTGGTAAAACTACCGCAATCCCCAACACATAAACCTGTCAGCACCAAGCACCCTATTCTACCCCCAGCCAACAGTCAATTTGTGAGCGTTTTCTAACAGTCCATGGATGATTAAATAATGTCCCCCCCAAAAAAAGGTAGAACCCCAGACTTTTTCTTCAGAAATGTGGAGGTGGTTCCTTTTTTTCACCCCCCACCCCCCACCCGAAAAAAAGCGGCTAACAATCATCGGCCGATGCCTGGGGGCCCCCACAAACCTTTTGTCCAAATCGATTGAGGTCGCCAACAGCGCATTCGGATGCAGGCCCTTCCCTGCTGCATTTTTTCCACCTAACACTTCCCTGCATTTGACACGAGTAAATGGAACCGTGAAAAGCAATGCTGCCGCCAGATATGTTCGGATTTTTTTCCACCCCCTGTGTATGCCGTCTATCTGCTGAACTACTTAACACCACCTTACCAAAAATAATTTTTAAAAAAATATTTTAAAAAATAGAGGACACCCACGTGACCTGTGCTCAAAAAAATTTAAAATGTACCCAAACCATTTTCTAGTCCAAAAAAAAAGTCTGAGCCACTTGAAGAAATAACTCAAGCTCTTCCGCTATGAATACCAGTCTCCTTAGCTTTGTGATCGGACTAAGGGATGAATAGTGAGATTTAGTGGGAGGGAAAAGGAAGCCAGATTGATAAAAGAGGACTTTTGGAGAGAGATGGAGAGGAGGGGGGGGGGGAAGGGGAAAAACCTTCCCCAGCTCTCCCAAAATGAATGCAGGATGAGGTAAAAAGACCCAAGGAAAAGAATAACTGGAAAACGTTGAATTTATTTTAATTTTCGAGTCTGAATAAGCTGTCAAAAGCAGGCAACTGGCGCTTTTCACGCAGCGAGAATCACTGCTGCTGACAAAATATTTAATATACGATAACGCGCCGGGAAAAAAAAAGTTCGATTTTGAGCAAACATACAGTCGAAAGTGCTGCTTACAAAACGGCCAAAAATTAAAATTCGACTTTCAGCAAAATATTTTTTTTAAAAATACGACTGGTTGCAATTCCGACTTTTTTAGAAAAAATAATTCGGTCTGCATACAGTGCTTACAAAATTTTTTAAAAAATAGCAAAATTATGCGATTTGCATAAGGCTCCCTTGAATGCCAGCCAAATTCTCATGGGTTATCCAAAATGCATTCGACATCGGCTGGAATTGGTGGGGCCGTTATAGCTGTTATATCAGTTTGACTACATTCAATAAGTCACCCCCCTCCTCCCCTGGCATTGTCGGCAGGTCAATATTCCCAGCAAGCTGACCTTTTTCTTGTCCGCGACTACCAGGCGCCTCCCATAAAAAAAGTGTCACGCTTGGCAGAATATGCCAGTGCATATAAGATCACAAGTTAATTCAAATCCCTTATTTTTCTGCATTTTATTCGTCGGAAATAAAAATCGGATCATCTTATATACTGTAGGACGGGGGCTGAGCAAGAGTGTCGTACAACCACTAAATTCAATTACGACTCGTGCATGTCACTTTTTCCTGGCGCTTTTACTCCTGAGATTGCGTTGTTCGGTTCCAATGAACTTTCCTATCGACCTGGGGTCGAATGACATTTAAACGGCATTTGAAACTCTGCCAGGGGGGGGGGGGGTTTCAGGTGGGCACTTTCCCATACATTCGCCCCCCCTCCTCAAATCAAAAGAGAGGAAAAGTCCTAGAAAACCTCGTTATAACATAGGACTGATAAGGCTTCTGCAACAACAAGCAAAAAGTGCCAACTTTTTTTCCTTAACTTGCCGACTAGTTAAGCGGTAGTCATCTCTAACTAGTCATCCGGAACGAAATGTCCTATATTCTAACAACATCTTCAGCAATTTGCAGGATGCTGGGGGGTGCAACAAAAAAATGGACTTCACAACTCGATCTGACTCGTCCCCCAAAAAACTTGCAAATTATTGCCGCTGTAAAAAGGGGGCCAAGCCTTCTTCTCCTTACCCCAAACTTCTTGGGCAGTCAAGAGGATGAATATGCGCAAGTCACAACTTTTAATTAAGAAAGAAACTTCTTTTTTTGTGCGCGCGCGAGTTAGATGGACTGAGGCGGTCATAAACACTCCAGAGCCATATTTCAGCAGGGTCAGCTTCAAGTAAGTGCATCTCAGGCTTGAATGCATCTAGCGCAACTTTACAACGCTCTGAGAAAAATCCAGTCAGCCATAGAATCAAAAGGGGAGGGGGAAAAAAAGGATAGAGTCGACCCCTACGAAAAATGGAATTTTTCTATGAAACTTTGCATCTCCGGCGGTGGTTTCAGCACTGTCCCTCCCAAAAGAACTAGGTTTGACCTCAATTTCCGACCAATCTTCTTTAACCACTTTTTTTTAAAGAAGCTACAGTTGATGGTCTGTACGACTTTGTGTGCTTTTTTTTTCCTTTACAAAAAAAATGGCTGCTAGAAAATGACAAAACTTTGAACCATTGCCTTGGAATGGAAAGAAGATATGCGTATCCATGGATACTTCGAAAGCACTCCCCGGATAAGCCCCATTCGATACTTTGTAACGCGTTCATGATTGCCTGTAATAAATTCGGAGCGAGGTAACAGGGGGCTCTCAAAAAAAAAAAAAAGTATTTGGAAGTGAATGTCGTGTTCGGCTTCTATGGGATGATGCGGGTTTGCTTCTCCTGCTGGTATATCCGGGTATCCCCCCCCCCCCCTTCTTTTTCTATAGCCTAGATCAGCCTGTAAGATAAAACCTAGAAAATCCTGTTACAGCCACACGAATAGGCACGCAAGCGGGGTGCCTACAATCTATCGAACAAATTTATGATCGCACAGCTCGAACGCATAAAAGCCGAGAGAGACTATATGCTCCAAGTTGATTCGAAGAAATTTTTTGGCTCAAAAAAAACTGGATTTAAAAAATGATGTCAGCATCTAGATGCCAGTAAAGATGAGGATTAAATAGCTTGCAGCAACGCCACTAGCGAGAATTGGAATTTTTTAGCTGTATTGAGGGTGTGTATAGTGGTTGACAACGATACTTAATTTCTTCTCCAGCAATTCACGAGGATATTAGTCAGACCAGCTCTTCCACAAAAATTATTCCTGCGCCATCACGCCCCTGTGTTGGAAAAAGGGATAAGCCACGAACTACACGTCCAGGAAAAGATGATGATGTTCGTGCCCCTCTACCTCGAAACGCATGACACCTTATATTTCACGAAGTTATCGACTCCGTGAAGATGTCGACGCGCCAAAGGTGTCGACGCCATGCCTCGTGCCTCTAAGGCGGAGACTACTAACTGTGAAGAGCACAATCAAGGCAAAAACCCCCTCCCCTACCCCCCTACCCCCCCTCCAAACCAAGTTCGTGACTCCAAAATACCGAACGGCACAATCAAGTGCTTTTGAAGCATCCCGAGGAGTGGAAGAGGAGGTGGGAGGCTTCTCTCTCAAACAAAAGATGGGGGGCTGCCTATATGAACATTCCCCGACGATAAATCGAGCGACGGTCACAAATTTCTTATTAGCTCGTTTATTACAGAGGGTTCAAGATATTAAGCCCAAAAATAAATTTTTATTAACTCGAAGATCTAATCTGCGAAATTGTATAAAATTAAGAGACAAATATTAGCCCAAATTCAAATCAATAATTTTTAGACTGTCATCAGTGTTTACCCCAGCAACCACGAACAGAAGCAATGATCAGGGACTGTTGCTGTGCACACCTTAACTCTCAACAGCGAAGCCTCAAAACTTTTCCTATTGTTTCCTCCAAAACTTGCGCCATTTTCATCCACCTCTCGCCTACGTATTTTTCTTTTTAAAAAATAAACAAAAATAATGCCCAAAAGTTGCGTTTTCTCGACACAACAAAATATCGACCGCGATTTCTGTTTTCCGAGCGAGGCAAGCCCGCCTTGCTTTGCTTGTACCGCAAGTTAGTCATTGTGTCATCCTTCTGTAAAGCTGGTGGAGAGAGAGAGAAGGGGGCTTTATTGGCCCAAGTAGTAAACCGTGTCAAGTTCAAAGGGAGACTGTCCCAGCCAGATTACTGTCCCGCCAGCAACAATCCGACCGTTTGTTGCAGTTTGTCACCCCCCATTTCTCTGTCCTTCCCATTTTTATATATACTATAAATAATTGCATCCGGTGGACTTCACCCGGAATTAAGCCTCCGGTCATTGCACCCTGCAACCAACATTATGAATTATTCCAGTTCTTGTCCCAGGCTTAATGAAATGGAGGGGGGGGGGTGTTCTTTGCTCAAATAGCACCACACCAGCCCTGGCTTTTTCTCTCTTCCAATTTCAATTCCGCGAAAAGGCTTCGGTCAATATAATAGTCAAATATGGTGCAGTTCGCCGGTGCCATTGTGAGCCACCCTCAACCAGTATTCTATTGATAAATTGTCAGGTAACTGGAAAGCCCTGGTTGGTGTTGAAATGAAGCCAGCCACCGGATTTTTCAGAATATACTGGCGAAAATACGTATGCGAAAAACACTGAATTGAAGTAATAGTAGTAATGTTATCCTCAACGTTCATGGCTCTTTTGTTCCCAGGAAAGTCTAACACACAGGATATCAATAATTGACCCAGTGCCCACCTGTACTATACTGTATAACCTACCTCACATTTAAAATTCGGTCCACTGACATCGTGCAGCAATATCGGAAAATTTCCCCCCGACTGCACTACAAAAATAATTGGCACGAGTACGAGCCCTGCTGGCCACAACCAGCATTTTCCGCAGGGGGGCGCAGGTACTCTAATTGCACTCCTCGTACAAGTGGATTGGAAATCGTGTAGAACTACCACTAAATTATAGTATGCACACTCTATAGAATGGACCCTCCTGTTTTTTTGGGGGGGAGGGGGGGTGCTTGAATATATATCCTCTGTGCTTTGATGTCGCAATCATAGTGGGGGTGGGACACAAACGCTTTTTCTTTCCACTCCAGTATGTGATTTCCCTTTCGCCTTGATGCTCTTCACTGCAACTTGCATCCTGTTACTGCAAATTGCGCTCTTTTCATTTTCATCCTTATTTTTCGAGCCCCCAGAAAATGATGACCTCTCTCGCGACTCATGCACTCTTTCGCAACCGTCACACACACACGACAAAAAAAAAGTCATCTAATCAGTCCCCCAAGGTTCGCTCGCGTGACTAACATTTCCGGCCTATCAGCCTAGAATCCGGGCAATCAAAACCTGGGGCACAGCAGCAATGGGTTGGTTATTCTAGAAGGGGAGACCCTCTTGAGAGAGAGTGTGTGTGTGCCACCCCCTGCATGCACCTTCACGTGGAGCATTTTTCTACACCCTCTCCAGACACGCATTCCATTCTTCAATAACATCCCCGCCTCGCTCCACCATTCATTAGGGGCCGAAGGAAACAAGAGATGCAACTTGCCCGCACCATGTCATTCGTCACGACACTTGCATTGGATCATGGCGTGTGTCAAGGATCACGGCAAGTACGCCCACCCAGGGTTAAGCCCACTTTGGACGAAGTAGGAAAAAAATATTATATCTAAGTATCGAACGCCGATTCAGAAATGCAGTGAATTGCGGACTTGGCCCCCACGTCACTTCCAGGTTATGAATCGGCGCGACTGGAGGCGTGGACTAGGGGTCGATGTGTGGTGGTGGTGGTGGCCCACAATATGTTTCGTCACTGGCAGAGCACTGAGTGTTCGTAATAGCAGAAAAGGGAGTTATCGGTTTTTGCGTGCTACACACACGATGGGTGATAAAAGTATTTGCTCCTCGAGGGGGGTATCTGTTAAATGCGACAAGTGTGTCGATTGCGTATCGTGAGTACTTGAACAACTGAGATATTACTGTGCCAATATTGCCTGGAAGTGACTGAATTGGTTGGCGAGTGCCAGGTGGCAGTTCGCCAGTTAATTATGTCGTTTAATACCCGGTTTTATACCAATTATGGGGCATCAAACAGCAGTGGGTCGTAGGATTGCCATTTTATTCATGCCCATTCTTCTTCACGTGATAAGCCTGCTAATATCAGCATATTTAATTTTTAAGACTAAAGGCAGAAGGTATAAACGGCAGGTTCAAGTCGGTCCTAATATTACGCGTACTGTACTTATACATAATCCCTATTAGTTCTTCCTCAGGAGACTGCATACCTGTACATACAGAAACTTACACCATGACGACAACCGAGTTCACACCAAAAAAACACTTAATTGTCTTCGCACAAGCCGCACAGTTCTGTACTCACGCTTTGAAATCCGTCCCAGGTACAGTAATACACACGGTCCCCCGGTGTGGTACTTACCTGCAAAAGAGACAAAACGTGATTAAAGTACAACATTCCAGGAGTATATCAGCGTACTTAATCTCCGGAGTGGCATTTACAGTCACGCCATTATTCATGGCGCCAAAGCACTTTGCCAACCCAACGTCCTAATGAGGAAGCTAGTCTCTCTCTCTATTGAAATGTAAGTAGCAATGCGCACTAGGGAGAGAGGCTTGGGAAAGTATAAGTAAGGCAAAGGAGGTAAAAATCCTCTTCCATCCTCATTTTTTTCTGGGAGAATCATAATTATTCCAAGTACATCATGCATATCTAAAATTTACCTCCCAGCACTGTTTTTGTACTGTGATGCAGTCGGGGAGCGCAGAGAGAGAGAGAGAAAAAAAAAGTAGTTAATCCTAACAACATATGCAGGGCTCCGTGTTTTGCCTGCAGATGTTTTGTGCCAAATAGCTGCTGCCAGCGGAATTCCACCCCCTCAGTCTCCCTGTAGGCAAAGTTTGAAATTCATACACTGACAGTGAACTCACTCTCTTTGATGTACAATGCATCAAAAGTTCAATGTAGAGCTCTTTCCTCTTTACAGTTAAAAAAA